>PVKH010018365.1:0-15150 GCA_004027955.1 Chaetophractus vellerosus | reverse complement strand
TACATGTAAATTATCTCAATTAATCCTCAAAATAGCCTTGCCGAGAAGGCCTCAATTCCTCTATTTTATACATGAGACTGAAGTCCAGCACAGCCAGTGGAGAAGCTGAGATTCATGCCCTGGATTGTCTTCAAGCCCGTGTTCTTTCCATCAAACCATTTAAATAAAAATGCCCTAATATGACTTTAAAGTGGTTTCCTGATGGTAACAGACTAGGATATTACTTTAGAGTAACAGAAGACTTCTATTACAGAATAGAAGACTATAGACCTAATGGAATACAGGAGCTAGAAAGACAGGGAAGGAAGGGTAGGAAGAGAATGACATCGTCTTTCTTTCTCTATGGGTCAAAACACTTTTTTGCTTGTTAACTAAGGTAGCCATTCCTGGTTTCTCACGAAAGGTTTAAAGCCTAAGGCTCTGACTTCTTGTCGTGTATTCCTATACAACTGCACGACCGTGCAACAATTTAGGTTATAAGGAGTAAATTTCACAAGATCCCTGGGCCCCACCCCCAGAGATTCTGAATTGGTCTGGGCACCAGTATTTTTGGAGCTCCCCAAGCTGTGGATGTCTCTTTTAAAATTTTTATTAACTTCAAACTGTCTGCACTTTGCGCTGCTTGTGTCAGTCTGCCACTTTGCACAGTCAGCGGCCAGGCTGCCCTTCTAGAGGTGACTTCCCCTGTGCAATACAGGCCGCTTTCAGGTCCTGCTCCGGAGCTTTCTTTGCATTTGCCCTCTTAGCATTGGGTCCCCCTCCTTCCTCGTCCTTGCACCCGATGAGGTTCCACTTGTTGGCAACCATGTAATTACATCCACCTTCCCCCACAACACTGCTCACCTGAGCAGGGGCCACCTGGTCAACTCACTTCTCTACCCCTAGCTCTGGGCAGTGCAGACCAATGGGCCTAGTGTAGGGTACCCTCCCCTCATGTTTGGAGCAGAACCCTTTGCAAACTCCTCTTTCCTACCTCGAGTTTATGGAGAAACTAAGTCCCAGAAGGGCTCAATGAGTCACCCAAAGTCACACCTTGAGTTTGTGGTGGAGCTTAACCCCACTTGAGAATGATTTAGCATTTTTGGCAGCCAGTTTGTTGATGCTTTGGATTTAGTTTACAGAGTAGTAAACCTCTCCGTCATTTTCACATGTGCTGCTTCTAAATCACATGTCCTGGCGGGTATTTCACATAGCAGCAAAATTTAAATTACTGCTCTACAAAGTCAACGTTCTTGGGGAGAATGGTGTTTTCTCAGATGCAGCCTGCTTTATATTCAGATTATGCTGATCTTCCTCCAAAGAAAGCAAAAAGTCTGAATTAGAGAAATTTTAATAATTGGTGTTTTAATACTCATGATTACGTAAAGTTACAAACTGGAATAAAACCAAGGGCTGACTTGCAGATGTGCTTGAGAGTGAAGAGTAGATTCTAACTGGCATTTTTCCATGTAAATACCTCCCTCCCAGCCCCTCCTCTAACTCATCATTCCCTTCAGTTGCTATTAACTATATGTCCCTTCCCAACCAAACTGCATCCCCTCCCACCTGTGCTCAGGATACTGCAATCTGATCGTGGCTCTAGGATGACAGACAACAGCAACCACCTCCTAAGTGCTAAGCCCAAACCTTCTCGGGCCACTGTTCCGGGGCCTTTCTGCTGCACTTTCTACTCTGAAGAAAACAGTTCCATTCACAGGAGCATCAAGAAGAATAAAATACTTAGGAAGAGCATTAACAAAAGATGTACAAGACTTGTACACAGAAGAAAAGATCCAAATAAATGGAAATATTCAATGTTCATGGATTGGAAGATTCAATATTGTTAAGATGGCAATTCTTTCCAAACTGATCTATAGATGCAATAAAATCCTACCAAAACTTCCACAGGCTTTTTTTCCCAAAAATCGACAAGCTGATCCTAAAATTCACGTAGAAATGCCAAGAACCCAGAATAGTGAAAAGTTTGAAAAAGAATAACAAAGTTGGAAGACTCAATTTCTTGATTTCAAAATTTACCATAAAGCTACAGTAATGAAGACAGTCTGGTACTGGCATAAGCACAGATAGATTAATGGAACAGAATCGAGAGTCTAGAAATGAACCCTTTATGATATGGACAACTGATCTCTGACAGAGGTGGCAAGATAATCCAATGGGGGGAAAGGACAGTCTTACAGGAAAGTATTAGGACCACTAAATATCCACATAAATGTAGATCCTTACTTCATACCATATATAAAAATTAGTTCAAAATGGTTCATAAATCCAAATGTAAGAACTAAAACCATAAAACTTCTAGAATAAAACACAGGAGAAAATCTTGGTGACCTGGGTTAGGCAAAGAGATATAATACTAAAAGCATGATTCAGAGGACAAAAATATACTGGTAAATTGGATTTCACTAAAATTAAAAACTTTTGCACTTCAAAGACACCATGAAGGAAGTGAGAAGACAGGCCACAGACTGGGAGAAAATATTTGCAAATCATATATTTTATAAAGGACTTGTATTGAGAATATAAAAAGAACTCTATTTAGTCATAAGAGGAAAAGCTCCAATTAAAAAATAGGCAATAGATTTGTACAGACATTTCACCAAAGAAGACAGTATAACAAGTGTTGGCCATGATGTGCAGAAACCCTCACACAGTACTGGTAGAAATGGAAAATGGTGTCGGCATTTTGGAAAACGATTTGGCATTTCTTAAACAGTTAAACTTACCACACAATCCAGCAATACCACTCCTAGGTATATACCCAAGGGAAATAAAAACTTATATCCATGCAAAGATTTGTATGTGAATGTTCATAGAAGCATGATTCCTAATAGCGCGAAAGTGAAAACAAGCCAAAAGTCTATCAACTGGTGAAGGAATAAGCAAAACGTGAAATAGGTATACAATGGAATACTATTCAGCAACAAAAAAGGAAAATAAGGGGGTCAGCTGTGGATAGGGCGCTGGTTCACCACATGGGAGGCCTCGGGTTCGGTTCCTGGGGCCTCTCCAAGCGGGCAGACTGCCTTGAGAGGGCAGGGCGCTGTGGGCGTGGCAGAGCTGCCGTGGGCGGGGCAAAAAAGCCACCACAGGCAGGGCAAGTCGCCTGCGAGCAGAGCAGAGTTGCCTGCGAGCGGGGCAGGCCGCCTGCACGGTGAGCTGACTCGGAGCTTCGCCGCAACGGGGGGAGACAAAGCAGACACAGAAGAACACACAAAAAAATGAACACTGCAAGAACAAGCAGAAAGGAGGGGATATGTAACAAAAAAAAAAAAAAAAGGAAAATAACTAGTAATACATGCTACTACATGGATGGACTTTAAAACATTTTGTTAAGTGAAAGCAGACACAAAAGACCACATTATGAATGAGTCCATTTATATGAAATGTCCAGAAAAGGTAACTCGACAGAGACAGAGTGGATTAGTGGTGGCCAGTGGCGGGTAGGGATGGGGTTGACTGCAAATGGGCACAAGAAATTTTTTTGAGGTGATGGAAATGTTCTAATATTGGATTGTTGTGATAGTTGCACAACTATGTAAATTTACCTAAAAAAATCATTGAATGTACACTTAAAATGGATGAAACACAGACTCTGATTCAGAATGTTTGGATTCAAGTCCCATCTCTATTACTTATTAGCCGTGTCACTTGAGACAAATTACTTAAACTCTCTGTGCCATTGTTGTATCTGTAAACGGGAATCAAAATAGTGCATACTTATTTCATAGCATTATTGTGAGGACTGAATGAATTAATACAGGTAAAATGCTTATCATGGTACCAGATACATACTAAGCATTCATTATTTTTATCATGACTACATTCAACCAATTATCAAGTCTTGCTAATTTTACTTATTAGTTTTCAAATGCATCATATCTTCTTCAGAACTTTCCCCCCGCCTTAACTAAGCTCTGCACCACCCTTTACAGAGAACATTTGCAATAGCGTTCTGTATTCCCAACTACTTCCAGCCGTTGGCCTCTCATCCAGCCTCCACAGTCCCAAGAGACCGCACATGACACACACACACACACATATATATATATAAAACCATGACAAAACCCGCCTACAGGGTCAAGTTCAATGGCATACAGGCCGTCCATGACCTGGCCTAACCCCCACCCCACATAAACATAAAAGTGGCAATTCCTCCTTTCCCTCCATTCCATACAATTGTTCATGCCCATCCCCTCTGGAGAAATGTCTCTCTCCCCCTCCCTTTTGTCTGTCCACTAATTCTTTCAGGGTCAGCGGAGGCATTAGCTTCCCAAGAATTCCCTGGCCCCTTTGGGCTGGGTTTGCTTTTTGGCCCCTCTGTCCCTGTAATAACAGCCTGTGCATATGTTCAACATTGCATGACAACACAGATTATGAAACATGCTTCCTACCTTGAAGCTGTGAACCTAGCACAGTTCCCAGCACACCTAGTTCAGTGTAGATCTAAAATGGTGACAGGTCAAATGAACAACCAGACTATTCAGCAGTTTCTCAGCTCCTCACATACTGAAAACCCACTCTAGGCTTCCAAATAGCTTAGGCCTTCTTAAACATGTCCCTTAAGGAAAATGAGATAGAGATTGTCTAGGAACATGGAAATCTCAATATGGTTCTACCTATTTTAAAGGACTATTGTAAGCAGCAAATGAGATGAAAGTACAGGGTCATGCTCCTCCCATTTGAATAAACTGATAAATCATCCATGACTGTCAGTAGTTCATCAACTTTTATAGAGATGACTTGCAAGGTTCATCTTTTCAGTAAATTTTTCCTAACTTTCCTGATATCAAAGTTTCTAAACTCTCAAAATATGATGTTGAGAATTTTTGAGACAACCCCATAGTGAAGATGTAGTAAGACAATCACTTTAGGGTTGTTTTAAAGAGCCCAATTGAACTCTAAATTAAGGGGGGAAATTACAATTGATCTGATATCTGGGTTCCACCCCAGAGATTCTGATTTAAGTGGCCTGGGTTGGGACCCGGGCAGATAATTTTTTATAAGCTCCCCAGGTATTTCTAAAGAGCAACAAGGATTGAGATGCATACTCATGACATCTTAAATTAGTTCTTAAAGTAGTTCTTTTCACATCTATAAAACAGTGGCAGCTATGCTTAGATTTACATATAACCGAAAATCCTTCTAAAAATAAAATTCATAAATAAATGTTAAATGGAATATTTTCTATTTTCAATACCTCAAGTCTGATTAAAGTCACCTGGTCAATAAACATTAAAGTCCACTAATTAGATACAGACAATTAAAATTCATTAAGAGACAACCCCATCCCCAAAACCATAGCCTTAATAACCCACAATTAAGTGCATACTAAAATTCAGGTGTGGTTCAAAACGATCATTAAGAATAACAACATTTCTAGAAGATTATGCTGTAGGTCCTTTGTGAATAAATCCTTATTTGTGTAACATGGCATGTTTTTATCATGAAAGTGAAAAAAGGTATCTCAGCAAAGTACCGAGTAGGTACTGGTTTTGCACTTGCACGGTAATGGGAAAAGACTACAGCCTTTAAAGTTCAGTGCAAAGTCACATTGAGTATGACATGAAATTCAGTATTAGGATCTTCTTACAATGGAAAAAGTTAAAACAATCAAATCCTAGAAGCATCAATTTTCCTTCTCCTTAAATGTCATATTGAATCTCTCATCTTTCAAGAAATAGTCTATTGTTGATACTTTGATATCTGATTTTAATATATCCCAGCTTTAAAAGCTGCTCATTAAAAAAAAAAAAAAACCCTATAAACACCTGAAAATGTCCAAGACGGAGTCTAGTTTAACTTTTTTTTATGATTTTTTATTTATTCCACCCCCACCCTCATTTTGTGCTTGCTATCTGCTCTCTGTGTCCATTCGCTTTGTGTTCTTCTGTGTCTGCTGTCTTCTCTTTTAGGTGGCACCAGGAACCGATCCTGGGACCTTCTGGAGTGGGAGAGAGGCACTCAATCTCTTGTGCCACCTTGGCTCGCTGGTCTGCTGCCTCTCTTATTGTCTCTCCTCTGTGTCTCTTTTTGTCACGTCATCTTGCTGCATCAGGTCTCTGCATGAGCCAGCACTCTGTGCAGGCCAGCTTGCCTTCACCAGGAGGCCCCAGGAATCAAATCCTGGACCTCCTATATGGTAGACAGGAGCCCAATTGCTCGAGGCACATCCACTTCCCCGGTTTAACTTTTCAAACTAAATTAAATTTTTTTTTTTAAACTATGTGCCAAAGTGCTTATTGTTAAACAAAACTGTCAGGAAGAAAAGACTTAATAATGGCAAAATAGTCACACCTTGTATATGCAGTTAGATAGTAAAATCAACATTCACACCATGAAAATCCTTACCAAACTATGTTTCATGAACATATTTTGACCCAATTTATCATTATTTCATCTGTCAATTAGTGAATGGTAAGTTTGAAAAAGTAAAACTATGTGGTGGCAAAATAATTTTGAATTAAGTTTTCCTTAAAAAAACAGAGAGCTATATTTTATCATGGGGAAGAGTGAAAATAATACCTTATTGCTAATAATAATGGCATACTAAATAAAATCAAGGAAAGAGGACATAGTTCTAAATACAGTATTACTGGAAATTAATAAAGCATATGACATAGCACTGTGATGCACTTGAAAATAATGTAGATGAGCACTGGGCAGTATCTACTGAATTAGAAGAGAATTAGCCTGAGAAGCATAAGAGACACAGCACTTTTGCCGTAAGAAAAAAAAAATGCACATAAAAGACACAAAACAAAATATACTTATTACTTTTAGCATGTTAAAAACAATCACATCAAAAAAAGTATACAGATTAAAAAATGTCATAGATGACATAAGAAAATAGTGTGTGTGTATATATATATATTTTGCAGATATATATATATAAATCTACAGTATTTACTACTGTTGATATATATATGTATTTTGGAACAGCTCAGGTGCTGCTATCATAAACTAAATTGTACAGCTTCGTTTATTACAAATCACAGAATCATAGCTTAAAAATTGGAATTAATATCCTCAACTACATTTTATATACATATATTTCTAAGTTTCCACATGATCAAAACCAAGGGCCCCGTTATCTTAATCGTCAGGATTTTGAGTTTCAGTGTAGTGCTTAGCTGCTAATACACTGCATTTGTTTTGCCTTTTAATAACATCATTACCAAGTTGATTAAAATTACATTAGACTCATTATATACATAAAAAATATTGTCACATTCACTAGCTAAACAAATGTTGCTTTCATTTTAAAAGACATACTTCTGTACCTTGTAAGACTAAAGCCCTGGCTTGCAGTAGAAGCCCTCAACATTAGGCTTTCTACTCACTAGTAGTCAATTATGAGCAAAGCAATGTTGAAAACAAGTTCTTCAATTAAACACAAAGTCACAGTTTCTTGGAGTGCTCAAAATTTTGTCAATGTTTTGGTAACTGTAGTGTAATCAAGTATTTTTAAAGACATTAGTAATTGTTTACCATGAGCCTGAATTTTTTTTCACTGAAAAAGCTTCAGAAAGTATGAAAGACATACTATGTTTTTTAAGACTAAAATCTTAGATTCCTATTAATAATTAGGTAAATAGTTTTTACAATTTCACAATGATAATTTAATGGCCCGGTAAGTGCAGCAATATCCATTGACTACATTCTTTAAGGGAAGATGGTGTAAACGACCCCCCGGGGGCCCTTATAAGAATTTAAGGGGCACAGAAAGAAGGAACCATAATGTGAACCCTGCTTTCAAATGAACATCAAAGGAATTTATTCTTCGGCCCCATGTGAGTGCTTGCACCTTCTCCTGCCGGCCTCTGCTGGACAGATGGATGGCAGCACTGCCTTTGCATTTGGCAAGGAATGTTCTGCTCTGAGCTTGACAAGTCAGACCAGGACTCAGGCACGAACGCGCTACACTGATCTCAGGGCAAATAGATACAAAGAGCCCTGCACCTTTGGCCATAAACTTACTTTAACTGCCCTGATTTGAAGCACCATTAAGTGGGTCGCCTTTCCCTCCTGTGTCTTTAATTTTCAGGTTGAAAGAAAATGGCAGCAAATGAAGGAGCACAATGAGCATTCTGTGAGATGTGGAATTAACAAGACCAGGGTAAATCCTTTAGTCATTTTAGGGACTGGGATTTTAAAAAAAAGAACAGGGGAGGGGGACTTGACTAAAAGACAAGTTAAAGAAAAGGAGAATGACAAGTTATTGCATGGATCTAGACTAAAAGTAGTTGTTTTTTAAACGGTTCCTTAGATCTGTGTTCAAATGTGTATGCCCAGATGCCTGTTTATCTACTAAAGACACATACACAGCATATAGCCTTAAAACTGTCCATTTCTACGCAGACAGGTTTTTCAGTGCTTTGTAACATTACTCAAAATAGAATGGGTCAATAGAATAAAACTTTTCAGATTTTGGAGAAAGCTATTATGAAACCGAGTAATGAATTATTACTGTGCGTGCATCCTAAAATGCTATCGCTATGTTTCCATATTAAATTCTGACAGGTCTGTCAGGGATGATGCATTTTAAAATGCTCACCTTAAGCAGCAGCTACATGGGGTGAAAATATTTCCATATATTCTTATTACTTACATACACTAGAATTGTGTGGGTTGTTTACAATCATAAAATACTGCTTTGGCAATTATAAACATAGCAATGTGGTTGTTTTATGGTTTCTAGTCTCGTCTTTAACAAGTATAGATAAATTCTCACAGCAATACTGATTCTTGAACGGAAAGTCCATCCCGATTTCTGTAGTGATACGCTGGAGGTGAGGGCCCTGGATATTGACACCGAGATGAACTGGCATCTTCTAAATCTGGTGACATTCTACACCGTGCTGGGCTATTCACCGAGACTGCCGGGAGGTTATGGTCCTGATAGGCCATGTGCTGAAAGGCTGTGTATTTTGGTAAATTGCTGAAGTGGCTGCGGTTACCATCTCGATACCATGACTGGCCATGAACCTCAGGTCTGCATGTATAACTAACTTCTGACCATTTTCTGTTCTCTGGCAAGTAATCCACTGGAGGAATGACGAATTTTCCACTCTTTGGTGACCCTGAATTGCCCGAATATCCCCCAGCACCAATGTCAACAGGAAGAACTTCTATTCGACTAGACGGTAGGACGAGAGGAGCTGGACGGCTGTAAGATTTCTTTGGAGAAAGGTCTACTGAAAGAGTTGAACCGTACAGTCTTCTGGAAGGGCTCATGTGTGCCCCGTGGCTGATGTGTGGAGACACAGCGCTGCTGTGAGGAGCCGGGACGTGCTTTGGAGAGTTTCCGTGGTAAGTGGGGGGGTCACTGTAGGAGGGTGGGTGTGCCATCCCAGGATCTTCCCCCTCTAACTGAGGCAGGTATCTTGTGTAACCTGGAGGCTGTGCTCTAAAAGTAAAGTGGTTTGAGACTTTTGCCGGACTAGCACTTGGCTCAGCATGCCTTCTTGGACTATTCGAGTGAACCACATTCCTTGGACTTTGAGAGTAAGCCCTTTCAAGTGCCTCTTCAACAGCAGCACCATTTTCGCTTTCAGCTCCAAGGACGTTATCATACTGCGAGGCGTTGGAGCCCCGCTTCCCTTCGTCTACATCCAGAACCTTCATCTTTTGTTGCACATTTGATATCTGAGAATCAGCTGAACTTGGGAGGGTGATTGTAACTGTGGGGTTTGCTGGTCTACTCTTGCTTTCAACGGCATATTTGGCAGTTATTTCAATAGCTGAACTATCTGAAGGTTTATTCCATTTGGGCACAAATTCCTTTCTGATATTTGAAGTAGCATTGCTATTTTGGTTAGCAGCTGCATTATTATATTGCTTGGAATTGTCTTGTGGAGCTGATGGAAGTTTTCTTTGAAAATCGACCTCACCCTTAAGCTTTTTACTGTCTTCACCCACTGATTTTCGTCTTAGCTGCCTCGCTCTTTCTGGGGTGCCAACTCGACTCTGGTGGTGAGAGGAATGCTCATGCTTTCGGTGAGGCGAGGGGCCACTTTCTCTTCGGCCACTTGTATGGGGACTTGACCTGCCTACACTTCTCTGTCCATTGCTCAGACACTGAACGCCAGCAGACTGCGTCTCAGGTGGAAGTTGCCCCAAAGGTTTCTTTGGATATTCATCCTCTTTACCTGAGGGGAAAGATAAATTCACAAGTAAAATAAATGCATGCATAAATAGTATCCCATATCAGAAATGCAATATAAATAACCACATATTTTATTTACATGGGTGCACTACACATACTCACACATACACATATTTTAGTGGCTGAAGGGAAAGATTTTTGAAAGAGACTAATAACTACAACATACCAAAAATCAAAATATTATCAGGCAATTGCAGGTGGGAATACTTTGTAACCTTGTAACATGATTCGTGTATTTTGTGAAAGCATATTATCGCTACAGCCTTTTTCAAGAATGCAAAGCTGACATTCTCATTCTTATTCCTACAGATTAGTATTTCAGTGTCTTACTATTACATTATTTTCAGTTTAACGTACCTCAACTAAAATGGTTTCGAAAGCTTAGTAAATATTTTTCTATCAGCTTCAAGCAGGTCTGCCAAATTTAAAAATCAACTGATGACCAACTGTGGTCTCAGAATTGCCCTCAAATAGCTTACTGTTATCTTAAGTGCCTTTCACAGTAGACTTTCCTGATAAAAGGAAACAGTGCTTTCTATTTTACAGCTAACATTCTAAAAGGATCCCTACTTTAAATGCCAAAGAAAGAAAGAAAAAGAAAGACAATGAAAACCATATTGTATACTTTTAATTTTATATTTTAAATAATTACCAACAGAATATTCATGAGGAATTACGGGAAGGTCCAATAAATTGGCCAGTTAGGAAGAAATGTTAAAAATTATCCATTACAATATGCTTATCCAATGAATATCATCTTGGAAAAAAAAAAGCAACAGACTTCACTTGCAAATAATATCATAGTTTAAAGCCATGTCTTTCATGTGTTAATTATAAAATAATATATTCTCCCTTAAAAGCAAGTTTTTGCTCTCTTCAAATAGCCACCTGTCTACCCACTCATCCATCTAACACATATTTACTGAGTAGACTCTGTGGCAGGTACTATGTTAGGCAATGGGGTGCACTGGTGCTGAACAGACAGTCTTTGTTCTCACGTAGTTCACAACCTTGGTGGTCATTTTATTTATTCACATGTCATAATTTTCTTTAAGATATTTTGAAAAAGCAGCATCCAGTGATTTTTTTTTCTTTGTGCGTGTCTGGGGGGGGTGGGAGAATGAGGAGGAAAAGTATCTTTTAACTAGTTAAGCTTCAGGAATTGGAAGCATTGAGCTAAAAAAAAATATCTGTGTTATTCTAATACAGTGGTTTTTAAACGTTTTCAAAGCAGAATGTTCTTCAAACCAAATTTCAAATGAAACCCCAATATATACAGAAGATATAAACAAAGATGCTGGAGTTAAAAGTGGAGGGACTCTCCCATTCACTACCTTTTTCCTCTTTCTTCAAATGGCTACCTTCTCTGAGCCTGCAGGTTCCAGAGAGACCTGGCCTTGCCTACACTCAACAGGTGGAGAAGCAGAGGCACAGAGAGGCAGAGTGATCTTGAAGTGGCAAAAACTGAATGGGAGCCAGGAGCCAGGATTTTCATCCCCAGTTCTCTGCTCTCTCCACTAGGGAATTCTCATAGAACGGCTTTTACTGAATTTATTTTTACTTGGACAATATTTATGTAAGCTCTTTTGAAAGCACAGAAATTATGAGAACTGGCTAGTACAGTGTCTTTCATTCATTCATTCAACAACTATGTATCAAGCAACTACTACATACCAGGCCCCATTCTAGATACTGGCTATACAAGGATGCAATTAGATGGGTGAAGTCCCTGCCTTACAGAGCTTATATTCTGGTGGGATAGAGTGCTACGAAGAAAATCAAAGCAAGACAAGGCAATTAAAATGACTGGAGGTGGGGCCGTGAGAGCAGGGAAGAGTTCCTGCAAGTGCAGAGGCCCTCTGTGCCGAGACCAGGAGTAAGGCAGAGGATGGCCAGAGGCGAGGTCGACAAGCTGGGCAGAGGCAGATCCCACAGGGGCCTGAGAACCACAGCAAAGACTCTGGATGTCATTGCAAGTGTAACTGCAAGCTCCTGGAGGCTCCTCAGCAGGAAAGGGACATGCTGTGGCAAGTACCTTTAAAAGTTCACTGTGAATGGTGGGGTTGGACATATAGACTGTGGTGATAATTAATGATGGACAATAATACAAGAATGGCTAATACTCTTTAAGCACATGCCATGTGTCAGTCACTCAAAAAGTTATACATATAATGCTAGCAACAGGCATGTAACGTAGATCACTCCTATTATTCTCGTTTTATAGAGGAGACTGAGTGGCCAAAGCCTCACAGCTAGGAAGTGGCAGGTCCAGGATTCAAACCGAGGTGACCCCAGAGCCTCTGCTGCACTCTACCACGGTGGGGGTGGTGAGACGAGGCTGGGTTTGGAAAGGTTCTGAAGGAAGCGCCCACATACTGGTTGAATGGGTTAGTATAACTGCAAGGGAAGGAGCAGAGGAAAGGAAGACTCCTGGTTTAGAGACAGCAACAGTAGCAGGACTAGTAACAGATGGCCTAACCACCACTGTTCTTGCATCTTTTTATTACAAAGGTATTTGAAATATGTGGACGGATTATTTTAACTGATAACCCAAATTCTGAAGTGCTTGTCACTGAGAAAAACTGCCTTTGCTTTATGAATATTGCATGTGAAATGACCCAAGACACCCCAGTTATCTTCTGACTAGTCAACATATGGAATACAGGGAACTGAGGTGAGACAGCTGACTTAATGTAGCCCGAGTCCAGAACATTCACAAGTAGTTATTCAGTATTCAGTCTATTAGGTTAAAAACAAACAAAACTAAAATGAAAATCTACCTAATGACCCAAAAAGTGTTTATCAGCCCTACAAATAATTATCTATATTAGTCCCAGATAAACATATGAATTCCTTCTTCCCTGTAGGCAAATAACCCCAATAAACACAAGTTATCAAGAAGACATAAAGACCTATGTAACAGAAAAACCGAACGATGAACTTTCCCTTAGTCTCCACTCACTGACAATTTTCTAAGTAAGGGCAGAACACAGTAATTTGAATGACTGATTCAATAGCTGGTTGATATTCCAGTCAGACAATAATATCAGCCAATCATCAAAACAACCTTTCAGGTTGACTGGTAGGAACCTGATGGAAAACATAACCATTAAAAAGAAAAAGGAAAACGGCGGCACCCAGAGAGTGGCTAATGCATGCCTGCAAGATGTGCTGTTACAGGGACAAAATGGGATTAGTTGTAGAGCTTCTCACGCTGAGCCCTTTAAGCTGCCCCAGTTTTTCACCACTCAATGGCTTTTGGCAGCCTGCAGAGAGAGCCACCAACTTTTTAATTCATGTGATATAATTTAAAATGTTTTTAAAATTCTCTGTAGCATTATTTTTAAAAAGAGCAGACTTCAAAATGAATTGCTGTTGCACCTTGCATGTGTACTCACTGGAACATCAATCTCTCAGAGAAAGCGTCAGATGTTTCTCTTGGCTCACACTGCAGATGCTCAGATTCTGTTTTCGATGTTTCAATCTGCTATCAATTCACAATTCATTAAAGCTAAATATACTTGAAATTAGGTATTTCAAAGGTTAGCTATCCTTAGTTCTATAACCTAAATATCAAAACTGGTTTGCTCTACTAAAACCAAGTTTTACAGACTGCCCTTTAGTATGTGCAAAAAGCCATACATTTCATTATTTAGGATGACAGGCTTTTACACTTTTTCAATGTCAACAAAGTGAAGAAACCAATTAGTAATTAAAATTTATTTTATATAGCCACATCAAAAAGACAACTGAACAAAGCCAATGTGGAATGTAGAAATGTACACTAACAGAGCCGCAGGGACAACTCAAGTCCCGTTACTTTGCAGTCCCGTGTGAGGATTTCTATGTCTTGTGGTCACCAACTTGCTGCTGGGAATGGTCAGTCTAGGGTTGGCTTCCATAGGGTTTTTCCATAAAGATTCAGCTATATGGGAGGTTGTGGAAGGTGTGGGAGGTGGGGCATATGGGAATCCCTATATTTTTTGTATAACATTTATGTAATCTAAGTATCTTTAAAAATAAAAAGAAAAGAAAAGAAAAGATTCAGCTATAGCTACTTCTTGATGATGATGATAATGAAAAAGATGACAGACTATCTTTTCAAGATGTGGTACTCAGAACTTAAGCAATCTTCTAGGTTTGGACTAAAGAAAACAGTAGAATGGGTGATTACGTCCTTTAGCCTGAACATTGTAAGGCCACTCCTGGCCCTTTGTACAGATACTGATTTACAAAGGCTGTAAAGCTGTGTATCTCCATGGCACAGTGAGGCAGCATGGTCTTCAGGATCAAATGACCCAAATTTGAATCATTGCTCTACCACTAATAAACTGTGTGAACTTGGCCAAGGTGTGTAACCTCTCGGAAATGAAGAACTCATGAGATGGATTCAACAGCAGATTTGAACAGGTAGAAGAAAGGATCAGCAAATGTGAAGATAAGACAATAGAAATTATCCAATGTGAGGAACAGAAAGAAAATATAATGAAAAAAAAATTGGACAGAGCCTAAGGGACCTATGGGACACCATCAAGCGTACCAACATATGCCTCATTGGAGTCCCAAAAGGACAAAAGAGAAAGGGGCAGAAAAAAAGTATTTAAAGAAACAATGGCTGAAAACTCCCCCAATCTGATGAAAGATATGCCTATATATATCCAGGAAGCTCAACGAACACTAAGCATAAGAGTATCTAAGAGATCTATACCAAGACATACAATAGGGGCTGGCTGCATAGCCCAGTGGATAGGGCGCCGGTATACCACATGGGAGGCCCCGGGTTCGGTTCCCGGGGACCTCTCCTAGCGGGCAGACCGCCTTGAGAAGGGCAAGCCGCCATGGGCGGGCAGAGCTGCCGTGGGCAGGGCAAGAAGCTGCCACGGGCAGGGCAGAGCCGCCACGGGCAGGGCAGGTCGCCCGCGAACGGAGCGCAGCCAGCCACCCGCGAACTGAAGCAGAGCCAGCCGTGAATGGAAGCAGAAGCC
>PVKH010018364.1:0-15161 GCA_004027955.1 Chaetophractus vellerosus | reverse complement strand
TGCCCTGCCCGTGGCGGCTTTTGCCTGTCCGTGGCAGCTTTTTGCCCTGCCCACGGCGGCTCCGGCCCGCCCATGGCGGCTTGCCATTCTCAAGGCGGTCTGCCCACTAGGAGAGGTCCCCGGGAACCGAACCCAGGGCCTCCCATGTGGTTTCCCAGCGAGCTCTTTATCCACTGAGCTATCTAGCCGGGCCCTCTTTTTATATTTTATATAAATCCTGTCATACTGTTTTTAACATTCTGAAACTTGTTTTTTTTTTTTTCTTTCAACCTTATATGTTCAAGATCTATCCATGCTGGTGTATATATATTGAATTCATTCATTTAAAATACTGCATGAGCATGCCATCATATAAATGTACTACCCACAGTGTATCTATTTATTCCTCTCTGGTAGACATTTGAACATCTTTTGAATTTTTGCTTTCCCAAAAATTCCAGAGTATTCATATATTTCCCTCTTAATGCATGTATATAAGAATTCCTCTCGGTATGAGTTCAACTGCAAAATCATAAATATGTGTATTTACAACTTTACTAGATAGTGTCAAATTGATCTCCAAAATGGTTGCACCGATTTAAACTCTCATCAGCAGTGTATGATGGTGTCCATTTTTCCATATCTTTGCCAACATTGGCATTACTAGTCCTTTACAAAGTGTGTCAATCTGATGGGTGTAAACTGATATCTCTGTGTTGTTTTAAAGGGTATCTCTCCAGATGCTTGGGACATTTGCATATATTTTTATGTGTTTGTTGTACATTCAACATTCTTTAACACATTTATCTTCTGGACAGAAAAAACACTTCCTCTAGAAAAATGTCTTGGCCTGAGGACTATCATCTTTCCTTCCCTACTTTTATGACCCAGTCACCCAATTGTTTGCCTCTATTATGAGCAATTGTGGGCTCATTTAGGATAGGAATTTATCATAAGAGGATTCTAAGAGCAACTAAATGAAGATACCAGAGCACTTTGAGATATTGAATAGATATTTATTGAGCACCTACTAAATGACAGTACAGTAAATGGTAAAGTGTGCAGATTTTGGAGCTCAAGTACATGGTTTCAAACCCTGACTCTACCATTAAGTAGCTACATAATGAAGGACAATTTCTTAACCTGAGATATAGTTGCCACATCTCTAAAACAGACATCACAATAGTACTGAAATGTTCTGGGGCAAGGGCTCCCAGACAGTATACTCTGAGATGGAGATTAGCATGCAGAAGGTTTATTAGGGTGGGCTCTTGAGATTATCACATGGAATGGAAGGAAAGAAAGAGCTGGCCAGGCAAATGAGATTAGCATTGACGCTTCCTTTTTTTTTTTTTTTTTTTTAGTAAGTCAATACCTGTGCCCATATTTTCAACTTATTAGCAATATCAAAAATATTGCTCTTGAATTGTGATAATAAAAAGATGGTGATGATGAGGAGGAGGATAATGATAGAAGGAGGAAGAGGAAGAAAAAGAAGAATGGACCTTGGCACAATTCTAAATGTTTTACCAATGTTAACTAATACAGTCTTCACAACAGCAATAAGGACATTATTAGGTTTACTGATGGCAAAAGTTAGAGAATTTAAAGAACTTACCCCCGGTCACTCAGCTAGGACATACATAACTGGGATTTGAACGCGGGCAATGTAGCTTTAGAGCTCACATTCTTAACCCCTGCCAGGTGCAGCCACCAAGAATGCCAACACCACTAGCAGCCCTTTTAAGTTGATCATTGTCATTTCCATTATTGCTCTTGTGAAATTGGAATGATAAATGTTTTTACTAATTGTCTTGATTTGCTTGAGTTTCCATTTCATCCGGGGAATTTTAAAGAAGAAACCGAGGTTAACTGAAGCAGGTTGACATACCCATAATCCTTTGGGATACTGAACACTAATAAAAACCCCTGCCCCAGCCTGGGAGGAAGAACTGTAACAAAGAGTTCAAGCTGACACCAGCAAGATCTGCTGATCTTCACCAGATAGCCACAACCTTACATCAACATCCTGCTTGCTAATTAACAAACAGGGCCTCCAGGATACCCTGCTCAAACAGCCCCTAGCCCTGTAGTAAAAGGAAGGCTTGGAATGCACGTACAAAGTATAAATCACGTCCCCTTTATCCCTCTCCATTTCCCCCCACACCTTCCCTTTGTCTCAAGGGGTCATATAAGCTGCTCCCGGAACTTAAGCTCTTGGGCAGAAACCTCTTTAGTGTGCTCCAGCATTAATGCAACTTTAGCTCAATAAACTTACTCTCCACCCCCACCCCCACCCCTTTTTTAAGTTTGTGCATTTATTTTCACCACAACACTCTTGACCAAACTTTGTGCTATGTGCTTTTCTTACATTTCATCGAATCCCTATATAACTCACCACAGTGTTGTATTTTTATCCTTATTTTATAGATGAAGAAACTAGGAGATGTTAAGTTACTTTCCTAAAATCATACAATAGTGAATTTTTTAACAAGAATTTTACTGCATGCTTGTTTGGCTCTGAAATTCGGAGTTCTTTCCCTTTCAAACATGGTTTCAGTTTTGATAGAGGGTTTTATTTCCCAGTAAATCAATGGCTATATCATACCTTTTATGTCATGTCTTCCCTTAGATGAATAATATCAAATTAAGTTCTTCATTGTTTCCTTTGTCTGATGTTGGCAACCTTGGAATATTTTCCATGTGCATTGCCTTCTTTATTTTATGGAATCAGAATTGGGCATGCAGAGAGTTTAACAATTTTGAATACCTAATGGGAATGTTGCCAAGTGTTTCCTACATTCTCAATTCTCATTTACTATTTCAATGCCATAATTACCTTCTTAAGAACAGAATAGTTCTCCTACTCATGTTCAATTTGTTCTCTGAAGTGACCAATGGACCTCTTTCTGTGGTGCTCTTATTTCAAGCTTTCAACATATTCTATTTGTATAATTTACTTTATATGTATCCAAAGAAGGTTTACTGTTTAGCAAGCTTGTGCAGATATTATGTACCTACTCCTAATTTTCCTTATTTTAAAATTAAAGAATTTCAAAGAAACATAATTAATGAAAATTTTCAAAAGCTTTTCTACTAGATTTATCCAAGAGAAATTTTTATATAGATAAAATATAAAAGAAGGAAAGTTTTAAATAAATTCTAATATTATTTCTCTACCATTACCCATGGGTATAACTGAAAAGTTGCACTGTTTTTAAAAAGTCTCAATTCTAATGAAGCATGACAAACACTTCTTACAAGTGTGTGTGTTTATTTGTACACATGTATCTATTCACACGTACATTATTTGATATAGTGGGACTCTAAGAATCTGGAACTGTCTAAGATCTTGCAAACAAATTTGGCCTCCTGAGAATTAAATATATCTATGGTTATTTTGTTGGAAATTACCAGTATGGGCCTTATAGTTTTGCATACATAAAGGAAAACACTAAGCATTTTTCTTGAGGAAGACCTTAAATGTAGTGACATAATCTAAATGCAGTTTTCTTAGCCTGAGAAAATAAATATTCTATATTGTTATGTAAATTAGGTCTCTGTAGACTTTGATATCACTTGGGAAACTGTTTTTCTCTGTATGGATTTAGACTGCGCTGTACTTGTCCTTACACACTGTCTTTTTATCCAAACGGCATCACAAAAATCATACATGGAGATCTGAAGCACTTTATATGGACATTCAAGTGTATCCTTGGTCTTGCACTGGAGGAGAGCTCTGACATGCCTGAGGACAGGACTGTAGCTCCACACTGACAGCTCTGCTGGTGTCCCATCATTCCCACAGAACTACAGGAAAGATTCTGAGGTCAGAGAGTTTATTCTGATGTGTTTTGAGGGGTTTATGGCTCTGGGTAGAAATGTAGTTTACTTTTAAAGGGATGGCTTTACGGACTAAACTGCCTTTTCTATCAACATTCCCTCCCCTGATGTAATCCAGTCTCATGGCTTTAAATAAAATATACACTGAAAATGTCTAAATTTTTATCTTTAGTCCAAACCCCAGGTTCATATATTCAATTGCCTACTCAAGAAATCCACTTGGATGTCTAATACATCTCAAACTTATAATATGTTTAAAACTGAGTTCTTCATCCTCTCCATCCAACATACTTCTCCACTTTTGCTCTTTCAGTCCCAGGCAATTCTATTCTTCCAGTTTTAAGTCCAAACCCCTGGAGACATCTTTGATTCCTCCCCTTGCCTCACACCCCACATGTGGCACATCTGTCAGCTCTACATACAAAATATATCCAAAATCTGATCAATACTTACCACCCTCACTGCTCACACCCAGTCCAATGCACCAACATCTCTTCTCTGGCTTCTTGCAATAGCCTCCCAACTGATCTTTCTGCTTCTGCCCTGACTGCACCTCTAGGCTATGCTCAACCTGGCAGCCAGGTGAATTTCACTCAGATGGTGCTACTCCTCTGTTCGATGCCCTCCCCTCTCACCCAGAGAACATTATAATTGTCCAGAAGGTCCTTTTGATCTAATATCTTTCATATCCCCCTGATCCTATCTAGATACATCTCTGACTTCATCTCCTAATATCTTCCCATTTGTCACATTACTGTGACACACTGCACCTCACACACACCAGAAATTCTCCTGACTCAGAGCCTTTGCACCTGCTGATGTTTGTCCGTGGTATGGCCTTCCTCCAGAGAACGCCTAGCTTGCGGTCTCATCTTCCACAGAGCTTTCTGAAACATCCCCTTCCCAGTGAGGTCTTCCCTGACCTCCCTATTTTAAACTGTAGTGTAAAATAAATCCCATCAGCATTCTCCGTTCCCATTCCCTGCTTTATTTTATCCCAAAGGATTTATCACCATCTAATATGCTCAATTTTTCCTCATAATTTTGTTTATTGCATGGCATCCCACTAGAATACAAACTCCATTAGAATACAAATTCCAGGGATTTTTACATGTTTTTTAAACTACTGGATTCCCAGGACCTAGCACATAATTGTTCAATAAACATCTAGTGAGTAGATCATTTAATGACTTATAGGAAAAGAAGGATCTGGGGTTGGAGCTGGCAGGCAGGCCCCAGATTAGGGTGAGGGGCTAAATGTTTGTCATTTTCTGGGGCCTGGTACCATTTTGACCTGCATGCTCAGAGCACTCCCAGGGTAATGTGGTGGGTCCTGAGACTCACAGGGGGTCCAGTGTAGGGTAAATCCTGAGAAAAAATGAAGAGGCACTTAATTCAGAGGGCAACCAGACCCACATATAAATTTTTTTTATCACATAGAGCTAGGAAAGGAGTAAAACACCTATGCATGTTTTCTAAATAAAGAGTCTTCTGTCATAACCCATAACACAGAAATATTAAGCACAGTTTGGAATTTTAGGCTTAGTTGGAACAATCTACTATGGGCATATTTTATTGTGGAAGCACAAATTTCAGAAACTCCAGGAGCCCCCACATTTTCTCCATTAGTGGAGTAAATTTAAAAGGATAAATAAAGAGAGGCAACATTGTTATGATGGAACTTGAATCACCAGTTTGGATTTGGGGAACTGGTCTTATTAAATGTATGACTCAGCCTCCTGAGGACAAGTCTCTGATAAACAAGATGTCAGTATAAGCATGTTTATCACCACTGATCTGAAGGTTTCCCAGAACAATCCTGGTCAGAAACCATGAAATCTAATTTGCTTCCAGTGTAGAGGCAAGGATTTAGCCATATGGGCACCTTAACCTTGTACTTATGCTCTATTCAGGGGGATGGAGAGATGGATAGATGATGATGATGATCATGATGAGAGAGAGGTAGCTCTGGAGGTGATTCTAACCTGTAGCCAGGTGAGAATGATTGCCCTCGACCCTCCTCCACCTCCTAGTCTTATCTTAAATTTGATTTCCCTCTTCAAATAATACTTTCCTTAAAGCTTATTGAAGTTCTGACCCTTTCTCAGAAAGACCAAATGCCTCAGGTCAGGAGGTGTCACTTGCCTTCTAGCTTCTAAATGCTTTTGAATTTCCTGCAATAATTTCTCCTCCCTGAATGCCTGAGCTTCTCATTTCCATCATTTCCCACCTTTTGCTCATTCCCCATAACTATCCTGCTTCAGGCTTCTTTTCCAAGCCATCTTCTGCCATCATTCTGAGTACTCCTATGAATATGTGAATTGCCCATTATGATTCTTTTCACCTTCATAATTAATTCCAATTACCCTCTTCTCCCCTTCTCTTTAGCATCCTATTCCCTATGACCACAACTGATGCCTGCCATTACCCATGGTTGTTCTCCTTCAAAAAGCTTAAGCACCAATACTCAACCTATTAAATAAAATCTCCTATCTTTCCAGCTCTCACCTCCATACCTCCAATCTACATCTAGTGTTCCATCTAGTCCACTTCCCAAATTTCTCCTCTCTTATCTGGTTAGGGCTTCACTTCTTTCCATGTTTACTCTAGTCCAGCAGGCACATTACATCAGTCACTCATTTTCCATCCTTCAATGCCTTCCTGTTTGTTTGAATGTACCTGCCCTGCAAATTCCCAACTATAGATCAAGTCAGCCATCAGTGTGTTCCACTCTCACCTTTTGTGATATTATACATTCATAATGCCTGATCTTAGTTTTGTGGTTGTAGCAGTTTGGTATTATTTATGAATTCCAAAAATCGATATTGGATTATGTTTCTAAACTGGTCTGTTCCTCTGGGTGTATCAGATTGTATTAAATTCAGAGTTTCACTTTTACTTGATTAAATAATGATTAAAGCTTTGACTGGGCCATGTCAGGAGGGTGTTGAGTCTCCACCCCCTTGGTGGACAGGGAATCACAGAGAAAACTACATGGCAGAGGAGTTGGTTGGAGTTTTTCATGCTAGAGCCATAGGAAGTAAATACACAGGAGAAGAATACAGAGGAATAGAGATGGCTCCATAGAAATGGCAGAGGCCACAGGAAGAAAGAGAGCCTGATAGTCTATAGCTAACCTTGTGGAAAGAACAGAGCAGCTGAGCCCAGAGAGGAATGAGCCTGGGAGAGAGATGAGCCTGGAAGAGAAATGAGACTTATCCTAGCCTATAGCTGATAATGGAAGAAGCTGGGACCACAGAGCCTTAAGAGGAAGAAGAAGGCTGGGCCATTGCAGATGTTGGCAGCCCCCTTGCTCCAACACATGGCAACAGACTTTGGTGAGGGAAGAAACTTACACTTTATGACTTGGTAACTGTAAGCTCCTACCCCAAATAAATACCCTTTACAAAAGCCAACAGATTTCTGGTATTTTGCCTCAGCAGCCCTTTGGCTGACTAATACAACCTGCAACGTTACAATGCTCAATGCTTCTTGCTATGCTATATGATTGTTTACAAGGAGTGTGAACAATAAGGCTGATTTTTTTTTTGCTATTCAAATATGTTACAAAATATGATTTGGTTATATTTCATATCACAGAATTACAAGATGGACTAATCAATGTTTCTTGTTTAAAACAAGTCTACAATGTTAGTAAAATTTACATGTCATCTCTGCTAGCTTCATGTTTTTCCCAATCTTATTGATCCCTGTGCATGGAACTAGCTTCCACCTACTCAAAGATCACTCACTTGAATGCGTGCTTTCTTTAGAACTAGGTGACAGTGTTGTGGGTTGAAAAGGAACTAGCCTCTAGTGTTAAAATTAGACAGGTAGTAAATTCAGGTACAACAAAGGGAATGAGAATAGTTTACATGTTCCAGAAACTAGTTCAGTGACCACAACATTGGTTTCTTCCAAGAGAATAGGAATGTGTCTCTAGAGCTAATTATGCATTAGTATTGACAGCCTCCCTTCTCTGAGCTCCATCTATTTCTCAGCGAGACTCCTCATCATTTGTTCCTACTCTTACACCTACAGTTGCTCTATGCTACACCTTCTTGAAGTAGAAGATGTACCAGTAATCACTCCAAATGTGAGAACCTGAGTAAGAATTAAAGACAAGCTACCAAATGTACAGGGGTGTTAATGTGAGTAGCCATCAAAAGCATGGACCTGGTTGGAAAGAACCTGGACTCTGAGTTCCATCCCATCACATACATGACTTATGGGCATGTCATTTTAGCTCTTGGAACTTAGTAGTAGCTCATCTTCATAATGAATCAGATTTTTTCTTTGGAATGCCTTTACGAGGTATAATTAGGGAACAGGTATCGCTCAGTGATTGAGCACCTGCTTCTCATTTACAAGGTCCTGGGTTCAATCCCCAGTAACTACTTTTAAAAAAGAGGAATAATTAGGCATAAATAGCAGAATACCATTCATAACTTAAGAACAAAGTCAATAAAAGCTCTATCAATCTTTTCCACCCACAAAAATGAATAATTTATATACTTATAGCCTAGTGCTACCTAGATCCAAGCTTATTTAAATGATGTATTTTCTAAAATCTGAGTTGGATTCACATATTCCAACTCATCCTCACCATATCTATTTAATTCTTCCTACTTCCACATATTTTTAAATATTTTCTAAGACAATGAGCAATAGATGGTGGTAACTCCTTTGGAATTTAAATAGTTGGTAAGGAAAAATATAAAAGGACATAGAGCAAAATGCCCAACTTTCAAATGAAGTATTCTTAAAAGTTATGTGAGCTTGATTGTGTAGACTTACTCCATAGATTTTACATATTTTTCTGTGCCAGCAACATATGGGTAGTGGAAGATTTCTGCCCACACACCATGAGCAGCCTCTCTCATAAATCCCCAAAGTTAATCATGACAAAAAGTAGTCTTGTCTATTCCCTTTAAAGGCCTGAAGCAATTTGTTCAGCAACCACACTGCTAAGGAAGAGATAAAGGAAAGGAACATTGAAGGCAACAAAAAAGAATAAAAAATGTGGAAGAATGTGTACAGAATTAGAACAACCATGGTAAGAAAAGGGAACTTAAGTGATCATTTTATCTAATTTATCTGGAAATATATTGCTTGTTAGAAGGAAAATTAAGGAACTGAAATTTTTAGGGAATAAATTTGGGTTGTTTCACTGTGTTAAGTAACTTCTGACTACAAATTCCCCAGTTACCTGTTAATTACACATTCAATATGGCAAAATGAATGAATATGAGTTCCATGATCAGCAAACTGTACACTTAATAAATGTTAAAAACAAACAAAAAATCACAAAGCAATTGCTTAGGTACAATTTTCAGAAGAGTAAACTGCATTAGAATAAAAAAGGAAGACAAGGGTCAGAAATCCCTGCATTCTAGGCCTATTCCTCCTTGCCCTCATTGTGCAATAGCAAAAAGAAAAAAAAAATTCACCTTGAGAATCAGGAAAATTGATCCCAGGTAGTACAGTGACCCCTTTTATACCTGTTGATTCATTGGCATGAGGAGTCCAAAATGGCTAGGTGTCAGTTTCAGCTTTCAGTTCAATGGAATTGTCATATCCTCTAGTAGGAACATTCCTCCCTTTGTAACTACAAACCCTAGACTAGCAGACCCTACAATTACGTGAACAGGAAGCAAATATTTTGCTAATGAAAGGAGTCACTCCAATTTCCATCTCTATATTCCTGGACCTGTGAATTTTAGCTATAGGAGAAATGGCACCATATATTGGATGCTGATTTAGAGCACTATCCTGGAGGACATTGCCCCAGCCTTAAAAGGTTTTGCATGGTGAACATGGTACCATCAGTGAATTCCATGAGCATGGGACATTGTTGCATTTCATTTGCTGTGAAGTGAGTTTCTGGTCATGGCAATGCTGTGTGGAACGCCATGATGATGGATAAGGCATTCTCTAAGTCCATGGATGATAGTTCTGGCAGAGTAATTGCCAGCAGGAAAGACAATTTGGAAGACAGATTGGGTACTCAGCAGTGGCTATAGCCAGGTTGGCTCTGATAAGTGGAATTTCATGTTGCTGGGCCCATGCATAACCTCTCTCCCTGCCATTGTGGCTTTTTATCCTGAGCCCAACGGTAACGATGAGCTTGTTGGAGAAGAAGGCTGGTTCACATCCACAGCACAGGTCTACCTGATTATTAAAATTGACTTTGGGGGGCCGGCTGTGGCCCAGTGGATGGGGCGACGGTGCACCACGTGGGAGGCCCCGGGTTCGGTTCCGGGGCCTCTCTGAGCGGGCAGACCGCCTTGAGGGGGCGGGCTGCCATGGGTCGGGTGGAGCCACCGTGGGTGGGGCAAAAGGCCGCTGCAGGCAGGGCAGGGCTACCCTGGGCAAGGCAAGTCACCCATGAGCAGAACGGAGCCGCTCTTGAGCAGAGCAGAGTTGCCCACCGGCAGGGCTCACCACTTGGCGCGTCAATGTGGTGGGGGGAGATAAGGCGGACACAGAGGAGCGCAAGGGTGAACACAGCGAGAATGGGCAGAAGGGGGGGGATATGTTTAAAAAAAAGAGAGAGAGAGAGAAAAATAAAATTGTACTTCTTTAAAAAAAATTGACTTTGGCTGAAATCACTTGTTGGTGAGCATTCACATGGGACACAAGTATCTTCATATCGGTCTATCCACATAGTTCTCCCTAAGACCACCTTGTCATCAGTTATCCAGTTGTGTTCTTTCCAAGTCCCAGAATATCCAGGCAAGCAATTAACCACAGCCCATGACTAGGTATAGACCCACAGTACTGGTCATCTTTCCTTTGAGGCAAAATGAACAACTTGAATTTCTGCCCACTGATATGATTCCCCTTCATCACTGCCTCTCAAGGCCATCTTAGAGTGCGGCTGTATTGCTGCAGCCCTTCACCTTTAGGTGAAGATGATGCAAATTCCTTTAAAATTTCTTTATGTAGTACATGCATATTTTGCAGGCTCAATTGTTTCTTTCTTGTGAGTCAAATGGTCCTAAGAATTCCCTGTGAGACTTTAGGTTGAGAAGATGGAGAAAGAGAAGAAAGGTAGCAGGAACAGAGGCCATGGACATCTGGACTAGTTTCTCATGCAACTTACTTGTGCCTTTAGGACTACTTTAACCTGATCTAGTATATTTATACCTTTTACACTTGATGTTAGAGTGCTGCTGTGCATACCCAAATTTATGGCTTGGTGGGTCAAACAATACCAGTTTGTGCTGGGAAGCTCGGGTTGCATGGTAACGTGGTTTCCTGTGGTTGAGTGTTTAGTCTCTGCTAAAGCCTGGTAGCAAACCAAAAGGTGTTGCTCGACAGGAAAGCAGGAATTCATAGACAATGGCAAGACTTTGCTCCTAATCCTATAGTCTGAACCGTGATTTACCTATAGGGGCCTGCCAAATGTTCCATACAGCATTCCTATACTCCACTGACATTTCAATCACTATATATTATAATATACTGGAGGATTTGTGGTCTGGAAAATCACCTAGGATGATTCATTCACAGAGCTCTTAATAGGAGACATCAATTCTTTGCCAAATTGGGCCTCTCCATAAAGCTGCTGAGTGTCTTCCCCCAGAGAAAGTAAACCAAGGGAGAGAACAAGGATGAAACAGGAATGTCTTTTATGACTTAGTCACATACCATCACATCCACCATATTCTCTATTCCTTAGAAACGAGTCACTGACTAGGTGCAGCCCTCTCTCAAGGTGAGGTGAATATGACTTCACCTGCAAGGCAGAGATTGAAAGATTTGTGGACAGATTTTAATATCACCACCATACCTTCGCTAAGGTAAACCAAATGCTAACTTGTGGTCAGCTGAAAACCAAACAGCAGGCTTCCTCTTTAAGGGAGTGAAGGAGTGGGACTCAAACCCATGAAGCCTCTCCTGCTATAAACAAATCTTTGCTACCTTAACAAAGGTAAACCAAATGTTAACTCGCAGTTAACCAAAGCCATAGAGAAATGGGTCTCCAATGACTGACCTTGACTCCTGTCAGCAAACACAATAAATGTGAGTTTTACCTAACTCTTGTGTTGAAGTTTTCTTCTTGACATCTCTGGTTACCCATAAAGACCCTGCTTTGGGACCTAAAAAACCCATTTAATGGTATTTGTTTTAGTATCCAGGAAACAAACAGCATCCTTATACAAAAATCTTTGAATGCCTTTCTCACAATTTGCTTAGATAAATTCCTGAAATTATTGGATGAAAGCATAACATTTTTTTGAAGACTCCTTAAACACATTGTCAAACAGTGCTATAATATATCTTTATTAAATTGAATTTATCCACAAGCAATGAATATGCATGCTTATTTCATTGTACATCAGCCAATGTCAATTTGGTATTAAAAAATGTTTAAAAATATTCCCTATTAATTATTATTAGTGAAACTATATTTTCCTATGTTTATTTACATTTTGTATTTCTTCTTTTATGAATGTCCTGTTGATAAGTTTTGCCAATTTGTCTATTAGGTTGTTTTATATATTGATTTGGAAAATCTCATTATTATATACAATTATTAATCCTTTGCCTGCCATTAACAAATAAATTACTAAGTTATCACTAATTTTATACTTTTCTTTAGATGCAAAGTTTCAAATTTTGAACTGTCAAATAAATCTCATTTCCTTTGTAATTTCTTGCAGATTCTCTGTTGCCATGTTAAGCTGTTGATTTCAGCATATGTTTTAATGAAATCTTTATTTCAGTCTAATTAACCCCTTTGTCATTAACGATAAATATTTTTCCTTGAGAACTCAAGGCCAGCTACGTAATTTGTGGGGCTCAGTGCAAAATGAAAATGCGGGGACCATTGTTCAAAAAAAAAAACAAAACAGGAAAATGTTGCTGCTAAAGGAACTAAAATATGAAGCTTTTCCCTTTATTCCATGTTGTCTCTCTCAGTTTGTTATGATGCTTTATATTTGCTACTTATTGTTTTGCTAAGTAAGGAAAAGTGAAAACTTTAAATAATTAGCATGAATTTTTACCATTCATCTTTATATTGCACAATACCCATTTCAAACACATATATAAGAATATTTAACTTGCATGTTGCATCACTGAAATTATACAATTCATATTTTAAAACTCCTTCAAGCATACATACTTTGTTCTTATCAGAATAGTGGAAAGGCTGCACAAAATTACCTTACATGTTTTTATTTTGCTTCTTTATACATGCACTTTCTACCAGCATTCACTGCTTTCAGCTTACTGATAAATAAAGAAGGACTGCCAGGCAAAGGAACTGTGCGTAGGCCATTTCATTCCCTTTCCCTCTATGTCTTCATTTTCTTTGAGTGTTACCCTCTCATATCAGAGAGGGTAACACCAGTAAGAGAGGATAGGATAGGGTTCCCTTGTGGTTTTTAGAATGCCGCTACCTTTTTATGTTTGAAGCAAGTTCCTGTTTCAAAGGAAAGCCTGCTGCCCTAGCCCAAAGGCAGCCTTGTTCACTCTACATGATGTGTTTACCTGCACTCCCTCTGAGACTCGCTGAACCCCCACACACTGTGTGTCCACCAAAATTCTGTGTTTACAGAGCATCTGGACACCTATACGCGACATGGGGGCAAGGAAAGGCAGAAACACATATTGCACTTATCTCCTCTGCTCACGGACATGCTGCATTGTTCCACCCAACTTCACTTACAAGTTCAAAGATAAAATTATTAAGAATTAAGGTCAATGACAGGGAAGCGGGCCCTTTCTGAGCACGGGGTGCCCATGAAGGAAGTCCTGAAAGAGCGATTACTGCCTTCTAGGAATGTTTTCCACTCAAAATAAAGAAACACAAGATATCAAGGTATAGTATAAACAAAATTCATATAAAGTACTACTAAAAGAAAATAACTAGTTCTTGAAAAGTTTAAAATCCACACACAATAAGCAGAGAAAAGAGCATATATAACCTGGTGGTCAAAGAAATTAAAAACTTTAAGGAACTTTTACTCATGCATAAGACCAATTGAAATAATAAGCAATGAAGGAATATAAATGTATAATGAAGGAAAATAAATGTATAAATGCATTAAAATAAGAGAAAACTAGCTAAAGGGTGAAGAAAGGAAAATGCCAGAAAAGCAAAATTAAAATAAAGTTTTTTCCACATTATAACATGAAATTTAGCACTGTATTTCCTAGAAGCCAAAGATGAAAGGAAACATAGTGTGTTGAAACTCTTAATGATCTTATAAAAGGAAGAAGTGTAACAGTTTGTCAAGGGAAGCAAACCATTACGTAGCACTTAAGTCTAAACATTTTTTACATGTGTTTTTATAAATACAGAATATGGGAGAATATGTGGATAAGCAATTCAAAATATAGAAAAATATAGAAATATTATTTGAGTAGATACATGTAAAATTAACCTTTAATAAAAGATAAATCTGATAGTTGAATTACAGTTTTGGGAAAACATTTTGGAGGTATTAGAATAATATAAAGGAGTAACAAACAAAATGATACAGAGTAGATTCTAGAGATAAAAAAGAAACAAGTGCATCCAAACCAATCACTCTCAAATATCAAGTTTAGGAAGTAGATAACAAATCATTTGAGTTTGTGGTCACTAGAATACATGAAAGTTGTTCATACTGATAATTATATTTGGGGGGTGGGATTATGAACAAAGAAATAAAACAGTAGAAAAGAAAAACTAATTGGCACAAAGATATTCCTAAGGGCATTATTTACAGAAGCAGAAATTGGAAATACTGAAAATTTGCAACATTAAGAGAACAACTAAAGATACAATTGCACATAGAGTACTACATAGGCATGTAAAATGAAAATAAACTTGGCTATGCTAATATTCTAAGGATGTCATTAAGTGAAACAAAAGTGGAAAAGGAAAATATCAAAAGTCTGGCTTGAGACATGATGATTTTAATTTCTGGCTCCACAGGAAGCAAGGAAAGAGCTGGTAACAGGCTCCCTCTGAAAAGAGGGCAATATAAGGAGGAAGGTCTGACCAAAAGTAGAATATTGGGTGTGCAGGTAACCATGTGGCCAACTCAATCATGATTCTGGAAAAAGTTATTATTTGACTTTCTAAAGAAAGATAAATGAGTCTTACTCAAGGGCATAGCAAAATGTTAAGGAAACTGGGCCATCCAGGGTAAAGTTCCTGGCATCTGTGATCAGGTGAGTCTTGATTAGATAAGAGGGTGCTAGCCATCATCATAATATTCCGGGCCACACCCAATGTCTAAGAAGAAGGACTGGTCAGAACCAGCAAAAGCAAGCAAAATAGCAGCAGCCAAAACGGAAGCATAGACTTGGGAATGTCTACACACATGGAGGTGACATCT
>PVKH010018363.1:0-15251 GCA_004027955.1 Chaetophractus vellerosus | reverse complement strand
TTTTTTTTTTTAAATTTATTTATTACATATCCCCCCCTTTCTGCTTGTTCTTGCTGTGTTCATTTTTTGGGGGTTCTTCTGTGTCTGCTTGTCTCCCCCCACTGCGGCGACCCACCGAGTCAGCTCACCGCATGGCGGCCTGCCTACTCACAGCAGCTTGCCCTGCCCATGGCGGCTTGCCCTGCCCGCGGCGGCTTGCCTTCTCAAAGCGGTCTGCCCGCTTGAGGAGGCCCCGGGAACTGAACCTGGGGCCTCCTATGTGGTAAACCGGTGCCCTACCAATTGGGCTACAGCTGGTCCTTCAAATGTGTTTTTGATCTCACCTATTGTGTCTTTCATTCCCATGAGCTCTGTTACTTTTCTGTTCAGGATTTCAAATTCTTCTTTGCACTAACTCCACATCTTCTTGATGTCATTTATCTCTTTAACTATGTTGTCTTTCAACTCATTAATTTGATTTTGGAAATTTGTGCTCATCTCTCTGATTAGTTCTCTCAAATTCTGCATCTCTTCTGGGACTTTGATGTATTCCTTTTCTTGGGCCATGTCTTCTATTTTCTTAGTATGGCTCATAATTTTTTGCTGGTGTTTAGACATCTGGTTAGGATGTAGTTTACTCAGATGCTCAATCTCTTTCTCTTTTATAGGGATTTAGTGGCAGGAGGCTGTGCGTTACCACAGCTCTTTGATTTTTGGCCCAACTTGGATTGTTATGATTGTCCTGCTGGTTGCTCAAAACTGGGCACTGGACCCAGTAATTGGTTGAAGAGTTACTTCCTAGGGCCTTGGGCAGGGAGGCTATAGAGGACAGAAAAAGCCTCTTCTACTTATTTTTAATTTTCTTGTGTGCGCTCCCTTGGTCTGCCAGGAGACAGCGCTCTTTGGCAGCTCTCAATTCAATGCCTGGTCGGAGTATATTTGTTGCATCACGGACCAGATCAATGTAATAGAGTTTCCTGTCTGGAGGCTAGGAGCCTTTTAATTCAAACTTTCTCTGAGACAGTTCTCCAGCCATCTCTGGCAGCCCCCTCCCTTTTCTTGGCTAGGAAATATTTCCACTCCCCTCTGAGTCCTCAACAATCAGTCCCTGTTAGTACAGAAGGAGATTGGGAGGGTTGTATATCTTTAGCCCCTTGCAGGTTCCAAGGCAAACAATGGCACAGCCCTACCTGGCCTGGAAGGGCTCTTGGGACACAGCAGACCAAATTTGTGAGTCAAAAGCTGAGTTAGCCTTAGTCTGTGTCCCTCTCTCTCCCCTTTCCTATGGAGTCCTCAACAATTAGTCCAAGCTAGAAGAGAGGGAGATTGCAAGGGTTGGATTTCTCCAGTCCTTTGCTGGCTCCCAGGGCAAACCACTGTGTGGTCTCACCTTGCCAGGAGGGGCTCATGGGGCACAGCAGACCATATTTGTGGGTCAGAAGCTGAGTTAGCCTTAGGCTGTGTCCCTCTCTCTCCCCTTTCCTGGGGTGGTAGATCCCTGGAGCCCCCTTTGTCTGTAGTTGCAGGCCCAGAGGCCCAAGAATTCTAAAGAGTCTTTAGTGTGGGGGAGGGTGCAGGCGGCAGCAGCCACTGCTGGTTCCAACTCATGGTTCTGTCATTGTCACGATTTCCCTCTTTTGTCCCTCTCTCCTCTGGGTGGTATGCTGTCCTAAACCCTAGAAGATCTTTTTCGGGGCTGTTTCAGTCTGTACTCTATTTTTCTGGAGAAGAGATTCCGTGTCTTACTAGTTCGCCATCTTCCCGGAAGTGAGAAATGTATGTTTTTATTCAACTGTGTTTTCTTTTTCTTTTTAAATTATTGTTTACATTTTCAATTATTAAATGTACAAAATAAAGTTTAAAAAAATTCTGCCTCAGTCACAAAAACCCTGCTCAAGGGAAAGCCAACAATAATGTAACAAAAGAAAGGCACAACTCCAAAAAGTATGGAGGGTCTAAAGAGCAATGATACAGAACCAAGATGAAACTAGGCAGTAAATGGCAAGTAGCTACAGAGAGATACAGATGAAGACATATGTATGTCTTTATTGGAATGTCTTTATTGGGGAAATACTTCTAATATTTAATTTGCTAATTTTGGAAAATAATTCAGAACAGTTTTAAGTGATGAGAATAGAATAGAAGAAGCCCAAGATGGAAGGGACCTGCATCTGAGTAACTGCACAGAACAGTTCCCTCCTTCTACAGAACAGTATTGACCTGTGACATGAGCAGGAAATAAACTTTTATTGTGGGTAACTACTGAGATTTTGGGAGTTTTTGTTATAGCCATTGGCCTACTTGGATTAATACATAAGTACAGCTGCTGTGTCTTGAACTTTGTGATAACGATAGATACAGTATGGTAAAGTCCATTGATCCCAGCAAAATATCAGCTAAATTGTTGAATAAACCTTCTCCTAGCACCATTTCTATCCCTTTCACTATACAGACTAGAAAATTTTCAGATTCACTGATGAAACTTTCATGGTTTTTACTACCCTCTCTTTACCTTCCAGTGGATTTAGTGGAAAGTGGAAAGAGTGGTGAGGTCCCTATATGCAGAAACAACGAGAAATTTGGGCCTGGCTAGTCTGTGATTAGGATAATCCTGCTATATAATGGGGAGTCAGTTGATTTCCATGGGGGTGCTCAGCATCTGTCTTTGCTTAAGCTTTTCAAAATTCACATGAACTTTCCCAAGCTTATTTCTATCAGTGTTCTTTTTTTTAATGAATACTCTCATTTACAGCATTGGTTCCTTCTCCCCATGACCTTGAAGTGATTTAGGGATGCTTTCTCTCCAATGGAAAGTCAAATTGATGCTTTCTCTCAATTTGATTGCTCAAGAGCACAGGTGGAGTCCTTGTTTCCCAACTTTCCTTCTAAATGTTAGCTACTGGTATTCATTGTGTGAATACACTCCTTAGTGACTACATTGAGCTCATTGCTGCACAGATGTGGCATAACTTACACCATTCTCTCCCTCTGCAATACTGTTTTCTTTGCTTGGAATGGCCTTCTCTGATTTTTTCCCCTTGGAAAAGTCTACTCACTGTCAAATATCTTTTGAAGTTCTCAAGTAAGGTGCCTACAGTGTTTCTCCAGCACATTGGTCATATATTTACTAAAGCATTTGTTCATCTATTTATTAAAGTATGACTCTAGGACAGCGAGTGTATTTGATGTTTGCACCAGTCTGTCTCCTAGCATCGAGTTTGTGCTCCAATAAATATTTGTGGAATGAATAATTGACTGTGAGTGTAGAATATATGAATGGACCTTACCTGAAAGCAGTATCGCCCACATGGTCCCCAGCAAGTAGTATAGGTCCAACCTCTTCTAGGACTCCTGGTAGTCCGAGATGTCCCTTTGTTTTTGGTCTTAAAGTGATCTTTTCTCATTTTGAGAAACTGAAATTCAGAGTCTATCTTTAAATTTTGGTGCCACCGCACTCATCACAAATTTAAATCCTTTCAGAGTGCCCTAATCGTTTCTTTAGTTTCCTCATGGCTGACTTCATTTCCTGATTCCTCAGGGTGTAGATCATAGGATTGAGCAAAGGGGAGATGACAGTGAAGGTGACAGAGATGGCAGTGTCTGTGGGGAGGGCAGTGAAGGGCCTGGCATAGACATAGATGCAGGGCACAAAATGCAGGGTCACCACAGTGATGTGGGAGGTACAGGTGGAGATGGCTTTCCTCCTGCCTTCACCAGCATGTGATCTCAACATCCTCAAGATGATCGTGTAAGATATGAGGAGAAAGAAGAATATAAACCAACTGAGTAATCCATTATTGGAAATCATCAGGAGCTCCAGAGTGAAGGTGTCAGTGCAGGCAAGTTTGAGGATCTGTGGGACATCACAGTAGAAAGTCTTAAGAACATTGGGTCCACAGAAGGGGAGGGGCAGCAACAGGGAAATCTGCACAATGGAATGGACAAAGCCCCCTACCCAGGAGGCCACCACCAGGTTGGTGCATCGTCCTTTACTCATGATGGTCATATAGTGAAGAGGTTTTGAAATGGCAATGTAACGATCAAATGCCATTACAGAGAGAGAAAAAACATCTGCTCCCCCCAGAAGGTGGAAGAAGAATATCTGAGTGACACAACCATGGAAGGAGATGGTCTTTCTCTCTGATAGAAGATCCAGTAGGACTTTAGGAGCTGTGATGGAGGAGAAGCAGATGTCAAGAACAGATAGATTGCGGAGCAGGAAGTACATGGGAGTGTGAAGATGAGATTCACAGGTAACTGCAACCATGATTAGGAGGTTTCCCACCAGAGTTGTCATGTACACTAAAAATAAGAAGACAAATAAGACCCAGCTTAGCTCCCGGGACTGGGTAATTCCCAGAAAGATAAATTCTTTCACTCTGGTGTAATTTCCCTGATCCATTGGCTCAGAGAGCCAATGCACAGTGTAGTTAGAGTGTGTTATGAAATCTAGTGTTCTTTTCTGTCACTTAGAGTTTTTGTTTTCAACTCAGGAATAGTCTTCTTTTTCCACCCATGCACTGTGCAGACAGTTCAGTATGGTGCCATCAGGTGGAAGATTACCAGGTTTTTGACTCAGTCATCCAAGCAGCCAGGTTCCACCATTGTGGCCACTGAAATACAGGTTATAGTCTGTGAAGCTATTCAATTGCATGTTTACTATAATGTCTGCCACTTAAAATATTAAATAAAAAGCATAAATTGGTTTATATTAATATTAAGGTTTTTTTTTTCACAAAAGATACCACTGAAAGAATTAAAAGGCAACCTACAAGTGGGAGACTTTATATTTATCTAAGATATATATTACATCCAAATTATATAGAGAACTTGTACAAATCAGTACAAACGACAGATAACTCAACAAAAAAATGGCAAATGACATGAACCAACACTTCACAAAAGAAGTTATCCAAATGCTAATTCAACTTCATTAGGGAAATGCGAATTAAAATTATAGCAACAAACTTCTCTATACACACCAAATGGCTAAATGGCAAGAGATGAAAAATACCAAGTGATGGTCAAGATGTGGAACAAATGGAACTCTTATACATTGGTGGGTGAGTAAAATTGGTCTAACCACTGTTTGGTTATATCTGCTAAGCAGATCTAGAGAGCAATCTATTCCACTCCTAGGAAATATATGTATATATTCACCAGAAGACAGAAGATTTAGAGCACACACTGTAATTGTCTCAAACTGGAAAATGACACAAATGTCCATCAACAGTAGAAAAAATAAATAAGCTGTGCTAAATTCACACAATGAAACTATACAGCAATGACAATGACCTACAATTGCATGCGACATTGTAAATGAACCTCATAAGCATAATGTTGAGCTAAATAAACTAGGCACGAAAGAGTGCATACTGTCTGGCTTTGTTTATATAAAGACCAGAAGTATACAAAGTTGAGGGGAGCATGAGGGAGGCTTCTGGTCACGTTCCCTCTCTTAATCTGGGTGCTTGCTATAGAGGTATTTTCAGTTTGGGTGAACATTCATTGAGCTGGACACTTATGTGCATCTCTTGCTATATTATACTTCGATAAAAAGTTAAAAATAATAAATATTTATATGACTACTTCATAAGATTTTACCTCATGTCTAAAGATGAATTTAATTTAAAACAAAATTTAAGAAAAAGAAAAAAAAAACCCAAAAGAACAACAACAACAAGAACAAAAAAATAGAAAATTTATTTGATTACCTAGTTTCCTAACAGGTACTTTTATAATCAATTTTCACCAGCTATAATCTTAGAGTTACTGTTTGATCTTCCTCTCAATTACAAACTTTAAGTCCTCCCAAACTCTCTAGTTATACAGACTGCCTGCTGTCCACATGCAGTTCTTTCTCTGATTCTGGTTTTAGCGTCCCTAATTTGCCCCCCCCCCCACTATATCATTTAATCTTAGAAACACCCTTAAATGACCATGGTTCCCCAAAGGGCACTTTCCTCTTTACTCACACAGAATATTGTGATTAAGAGCCCACTTTCTCATTCCATTGGCATTAGTTCAGATTCAGTTCAGTCTCTTCCTCTTTGGTGTTTATGTCAACAGTACTCGGTAGGATGTTCAAAATAATGATCACAGGAGATTTCAAGTCTCCAGAATCCCTGAAGTGAGAATTTTCCACACTATTCTGATCATGGCTAGAAAGTGGAGGAATCATCCCCAAAGGAGTCTTTGGTTAATCTGGAACATAGAAACACATTTTAATTAGACAGCAGTCCACTTTGAAGTCTTTCTTTTGGATATTGGAATATGTCAATGGTTTTCGGCTCAATGAATTTTCACACTGAAGATACATTTATAACAAGCAATCAGATCAAGAAAGAGAACATTAGCAGCACCCTAGAAGCCCCCCTCATTCTTCCTTCAGTTTTACATATTTTTGTTCTTTATGTAAACAAAATCAGACAGTGTGTACTTAGGAGTCCACGGTGACAGGCTTAAGAACTTCCTGCGTCCCTGTCCTCTCCCTTCCTCCTCTTTTTCTTTCTTCTGTTTTTCTTTCCTTTTTTCCAATTTTCTCCTCTTTTTTTCTTCTTCCATTTACTATTTCGATGGTATTGAGATGGTCTTTTGGGGGAAAGGTGACTCAAATAAAAAGATTAGAGTTAAGACAAGGGGAGTGTCATAGCTTATGGTTTCGGCAGAAGAGAAGGTGAGAAGGTACAAGATCAAGAGAGTCTATGAAAAACAGCAGGAAAACCTGCTGTTTGCAAACCTCCTGCTGTCCAGGAGCTCTGCTGAAAAAAAAAATCACGTCCCATATTCGCATTTTTTTCACGTGTGAATCGTCTGGAACATTTATGCAATTTGGGTTTTTTACCACTCCTTGCCTGGTGAGATCTCAGGCAAGTTACTTGATAACTGTACCAAATTCATGGGAAACTTTTGTGATGTGCACAGGGCATGGCAGAGAGTCAATTCTAAACATGCATCATAATTTATCTACAAAATTATGATATTAAGGCTTACTGCATACAGAGGATGCTTCTAAGGAGTGGGTGAGATTTGTCTACGTTGGAAACTGAAAGCAGCTGAGGAATCTGGTTTTACCAGTGGCTACCCAGTCCAGCCAGTCCCAGGTGTGTTCTTTTCTTCTTATATCTGCCTGGTTCATTTAATTGTCTGAGAGTGGCTCATACTGTTAGAGTCCCAGTGATTCAAAGTCTTCTTCCTAACAGCTATGTGCAAGTGGAAAATGCTTTTCTCCTCGGGATATTTTTCCTTTTTGCTTAGAAATTTGAGCTAAGACATATGTCCAAAAAATCCAGAGTCTCATACTTACACCCCTCCTTTATAAATTATTTTTTCATCCAGTTATAAATATAGATATTTTATGTCATAAACCTTTAGAGAAAGAAAAGGAACCATAATCTTCAATATGAAGTTATCCAGTTATCTGGATATCAGGTCCCAGGGGTTCCATACAACTTTCAAGGTCTCAGCTTTATAGAAATGTGGGCAGAATAATAGAGCTCTGTTTTGTTTATCTTTGTTTGCTTTTAGCTAACATTTATTGACTGATTCTTATATGGTATAGTATATGCTTCATTTTAACTCTTTCAAAACCTGTAATATCCTTGTGAGATAGATATTATCCTGATTTTATAGATGAGGAAACCGAGGTACTGAAAGATTTAGATATCATGGCTGGTAGAGCCTTGTTTCAAACCAAGATAAGTCTTACCCCAAAGACTTGTGCTCTTTAACCACTGCAACTATATTTCTTGCAAGTGTTGATCTATCCTTCCCAGAAAATGTTGCAAAGGACAGGGTTCAGGAAAGTCCTTTGCAAATCAAGTGGAAGTAGCATGTGGATGTAATACTGTGGTGCTGTGAACATGCAGTCGAGAGTGACATAGCATGAGAGGATGTTAGAGATGACTTTGGAAAAAAAGCAGAGTTTGAAAAAGCAGCTTTTGCAGTCTTCAGAGGCACCTTCACAAAGACCCTGAATCAAACACATAGAGCTCCAATGGCAAAGTGCAGAAATGAGTTCTGAATAGCATGACCTCAAACATGAACTACCCTTTAAAAAACTGGATCTGGTAATCTTTTAGATACCCCCAATATCACAGTTTTCTCCTTTCCATTATTGAAAGCCTTAACATGACTTGACCTCTATAAGTTTTAGTACCATTGTTCATATTAAATAAATTCTAGTAATCCATAAGGGCATATATAAACTAACAATTAAGAGATGTTATTCAAAGTCCCCAACCTTTCATTCCAGCCAAGAAGCAAAGCTAGTCAAACTGCACATAATGAACCCACAAGTCATTGTCAGCAAATGTTTTTCCAAGGCAGTCATCCTCCTGAAAGCTGGTGATATCAGCAATTTCTCAACTACCTTCAAAACACTTCAAACCTCTTACTGTTATTCTACTATAGACTTATTGTTATTCTAGCAATGAAAGAACTTTTATCATTGATGTGGAGGCAGTGGCCACTGGAGGTTCTGAGGGGAGGGAGAGAGAAAAGCAGGTGTAATATGGGGGCATTTTCGGGACATTGGAATTGTCCTGAATGACGTTGCAATGATGGATACAGGCCATTATATATTTTGTCATAACTCACAAAATTGTGCAGGACAGAGTGTAAACTATAATGTAAACTATGATCCACACTTAGTGGCAATGCTCCAATATGTGTTCATCGATTGTAACAAATGTACCACACTAATGAAAGATGTTGATAATGTGGGAAAGTGTGGGAGGGGTAGGAAGTGGAGCATATGGGAATCCCTTATATTTTTTATGTAACATTTATGTAATCTAAAGCATTTAAAAAAATTAAAAAAGTATTAAAAAAAGTTGCTTCATCCCCTGGAGCCAACTGACCTTCTTCCCATACACACACATACACACACACACACACTTTGCAAGCCCCACTTTCCCTCTTACTAATAGTGGAAAAAATGCCACTTTCTTTGGTTCATTAAAAGTTTTAGCTCCAATAGGAGCATTTTATACACTTGCAGCATTTCCAAGAAACCAAAAATATCAGATTTTCAGTTTTAGAAGTTCCCACACACTAACAGGTAAATGTTCCTTTCTCTAGTCTTCAATCTCCATGTATGCTCCAAATGCCCTGGAAGTAGGTTCTGGGGCAATGTTTGAATGCAAAGCCTACCTCAAGGCTAGTGATTTTGTTCTCTTCTTCCTTCAGATGGGGAGATAAATCAGGGAATCACATCTTCATAACTCTTCCACTCTGCCTTAGAGTGTCTTGGCCACCTGTATCAGTCCCTTATCCACAAGCCCAATATAAGAATTCTTAAAGGGAATATTGTTGGGTATGAATGTGGAAACTGAATGGCCAATTCAATGGAGTTCCTGTGGGAGTCATTAAAAAGTCCTCCTCCTTTCTCTCTCTTTCCCTCTTGTTTCTCCTCTGCCCCATGTCACATGTACAGTAGAGGCACATTCAGAAAATGCGCTTTCCTCTAGAGGCAAATGAGACAATGCATTTTCCTTCTTGGCTCAAGAACACCAAGATGAGTGCAGTCTTCCTCCTGACCAAAGTCTCTGTGGTTCCTGGCTGGGAATTGAAACCTGAAGAAAAGGGTAGCAATGGACATACCAAAGCTGTGCGGTTACTGGCCAAGCAGCTCTCAGAGGCTGTGTTGTTTTATACACCATTTTTTGTTTATAGCAATATGTGTATTACCCCTATGTAATTATTTTAATCCAAATCTCTGAAAGCTACAGCCTACTCAGAATCTAGGAAAGCAGCTTGGCTACAGCTCTTGCTATTCACCAATTCCATTATTTCAGAATTATTTTATGTTATTGTGTTCATGGATACAGAGGTGTTTATCATTAAAACATTTGATTCAGGGGGCATAAGTAGGAATGGGTAGTTAAAAAGCCATATGAGTGCTTAGAGTACGTTGACGTTTCTGTGGCTCCTAGCAGCAGAACTTAAAATATAATAAAAATGGCTTGAAATGGGAAAATGCAGCCCAACTTGTGATTTTTATATTGTCCAGGTAAATGATATACATATATGTAATCAGGTGCAATTGTTTTCCCTTCCTCTGCGTTACTGAATCAGGCTATGATGTGTGTTGAGACATAGTTTGAGGAAGTATCAGGGACAATGATGAGGCAGGGGATTCCTGTGTGCTCCTGTCCCCTGAGCTTCCCGCATTCCACTTTTTTTGAAATGTCAGTGCTTAATCCTTTCCAAAATAACCAGAGAAGAAATGAGGTGGAAAGTATCTCCTCATCACAGTTCCCCATTCAGTCCTGAGACTGATAGAAAAGGATGGAACCAGACTCAGAGTTTTTTTGAGATATCTGATTTCAACCGTAGAATTCCTGAATACCTTGCGCATCTATTTTTTTCTACAAGTCCTTTATCCACAAGCCCATTATAAGAATTATCAAAGGGAACATTGCTGGGTCCTCATCAAACAACATGGAAAAATCATGGCTCTTGGGGAGTGGATATGGCTCAAGCAGTTGGGTGCCTGCCTCCCACATAGGAGGTTCCGGGTTTGGCTCTGGTGCTTCTTAAATAAGACGAGCAGACAATGAGCAGAAACAAGTAGCAAACAGTCTAGGGAACCATCTGGGTGGGGGGCGGGATGTAAATTGTGTTTTTAAAAAAACAAAAACATGGGTCTTGACTATTGCAACAAGGGCCTTGACAGGTACCACTTCCACAGTGAACCACTGAAGCAAGAAGGTCATACCTTGTGTTAGGATTGGTTGCATCTCCTGAGGTGTTAAGCAGATGAAGTTCTAAAGGAAAAACTACCTGAAAAGAAAGTTTGGTATATTGATGAAGTTGATCCACATATTTATTTATTATTTATTTTAAGATTTTTATTTATTTATTTATTTATCTCCCCCCTGCTGCTTGTGCCTGCTGTGTCCATTTGCTGTGTGTGTTTTTTTCTGTGTCTGCTTGTCTCCTTTTGTTGCCTCATCTTGCTGAGTTAGCTCACCACACAGCATGGGCCAGCTTGCCTTCACCAGGAGGCCCCCAGAATCAAACCCGGGCCTCCCATATCATAAATGGGAGCCCAACCAATTGAGCCACAGCCGCTTCCCAATCCATATATTTAAATCTCTTCAGGTGTGGAACTAGAATCATGGGCAGTATTGAAACTTCCATCCATTGTGTGGTTCTTGTTGCTGAGACACTCTTCACAGTAATGTTTTTACTCATTGCAGAGGACTTCTGTGTTGCTCCCTGCCCCGCCCCCCCACTCCAAGCCTTGAGTAACTGATGTGTTGATTAACGTCAACAGAAAGGTCTGAAAAAACGTCATCTTTGCCGCTTATAGTTTCACAAGTAAGACATCCGGTTTCATTCCTGATAAATTTCCTGAACCCACCTTGGCTCTGGTGTGCTTTTACTGTTTTCAGTATCCATATTACCATTGGGTAGACGGCCATCTTGTTTTTCCTGCTTTCTCTCTTCTGGTAAATTATCAGCAATTGTATTTAATAGGTAATTTAAAAATTCATGGGTATCTTGCTGCGTGTAGTTGTCAAAAAGCTCATTTTCTTTCCGTACTTTTGTTAAGAACTTCTTAGGCGGTATTATTCCACCTTTTCCTTCACGTGGCTATGCATTGGAAGAGCGCTGCTAAACATCTAAGGAGGTTCCCGGTCTTCCTAGGTTGGCTCTCCTGTGCTAGAACTTTTTCGCAGAATGGATGACAAAAATAAAGTGCTTGAAGAATTGAATAGCAGTAGCGGGTATTGTCAAAACGGACTAATCCAAGAGAGTGCTCATTGACCAGACAGTGTCCTGAACCAGTCTCTTTCTCTAATGCAGAGGCACTGGCGCCCTGGTAGGTTGGAGGCACATTTGGAGACTGGCTTTAGGACTTCCTTCGGCCCAGCGTCATCTTCCACCCAATCACAGCAGCGGCGGGCGCAGGAGAAGGGAGTCCGGCTGCTTGCTCTCCCGCAGCTGGGCAGCCGCGGTCCTTCTGGTGTGCATTTTTTAAGGTAATTTAAAAAAGAAAAGCCTAGTACCCTTGAAAACAGAGCTACTTGAGAAAAGGTAGAAGGGCTCAATCACAGGTAAGTTTGCAAATGTGAATGATTAGAATTTACACACTGTGGGAAGTGGGTCAGTATTGTAAGAAGAATTGTTTGCCCAGGGGGCCAGAAATGGCAAACAATGGAACCAGTTAGTTACTGAATGTTTATGGGGCCAGGCCAGGTCTAATGAGGGCAAGAAGTGAAGTTCGTCTTCATCATTCACTCTTCTTTGTCTAACTCTTGTTGGCATCTGTCCAATCCCACCTGCCTGACTTCTTGGTCTGATCCCTTATTGCTCCTCTCAATGCAAGGGCTTATCTTTGCCTATCATATTCTGTATTAGTCAGCCAAAGGGGTGCTGATGCAAAATACCAAAAATCTGTTGGTCTTTATAAAAGGTGTTTATTTGGGTAAAAGCTTACAGTTACCAGGCCATAAAGCATAAGTTGATTTCCTCACCAAAGTCTATTGCCCAGTGTTGGAGCAAGATGACTGCTGACGTCTGCCAAGAGTTCAGGCTCCCTGCGTTCCTCTCTTCCCAGCGCTTGTTTCTCCCCCAGCTTAGCTGCCCTGCTTACTCCACAAGGCCAGCTGTAGACTCTCAGGCAACTGGCTCTGTCTCTCTTCTTGGGGCTTGATTCTCTCCAGCCTCAGCTGCTCTGCTGCTATGTATGCTTACTTCCTGGGCTCCACCTCAAAACTCCAAACTCCCTTTACTCCCCATGAAGGGGGCAAGACTCAATGTCCTACTGTGTGGCCCAATCAAAGCCTTAATCATTATTTAATCAAGTAAAAGTAAAACCTCAGAATGCAATATACTCTAATATTCCCAGAGGAAAAGACCAGATTACAAACATAATCCAATATTTCTTTTTGGATTTCATCAATAATGTCAAACTGCTATATATTTTGATATGAAACTCTCCTGTGCTGTTATCTCATCATTTTCTCAGTGATTCTGTAAGTTGTGTAAATGATAATAAGAAAATCAATTGTGATGTTTTAATGATGGGGAGTGTTTTTTGTTTGCTAAAGGCTTCCAAGGTAATATACCAGAAATGGGTTGGCTTTTGCAAGGGGTATTTATTAATTTAAAAGCTTACAGTTCCATGGCTGAGAAGAATGTCCATATCAAGGCATCCAGTGACGCTCTCAACCTGATGACATGACTGCCAGTAATTCTGGACTCTTGTCCCATGGCAGGGCACAATGGTGGCATCTGCAGATCTGCCTTCTCCAGGCTCTGTTGCTTTCAGCTTCTGGCTGTTCCTGCTATGGCTTTTTTTTCTCCTAGATTCCATTGATTTCACCTCCTTGCTCTTGTGGCTTTCTCTCTTGGCTTCTGTGGGGTCACATCTTACTGAAGTAATCTAATCAAAGGCCCCTAACTGAAGTAATTTAACCAAAAGGTCCTACCTACAATAGCCTCATACCAATAGGCATGGATTAGCTCTAAAGACGTGATCTTGAGGGGGTCCACCCAGTTTCAAACTGTCACAGAGAGCTAGAGATTTTAAAGAGGATAAATGGTTTGGATTTAATGGACATCCTTGTGTTCTCTATGCCATCAGTGTTCTCTACTAATGAAGAATGTGGGCCACATAGCAAAAGAATGTCACTGGTTAATGGGGGATAGAATTTGCGTTAGGCAGAGAAATAAGGATAATGTAAAAGATAACATTTTCCCTTCACTGAGAATTTACTATCTGTACAGCTTTGTGTTTCATATGTACTAACTCATTTTAACCTCCACAACAACTCTATGAGGTGGGTTTATAAGTAGCTTTGTATTGGTGAAGTAGTACCATTGGGGAGTTTAAATAAATAAGAGACAGGCTTTGGACCCAGGTTTGTGTGACTCTGAAATTAAAGCTTTCAGCCACTATACATTACTGGCTTTCCAGACAATGACAGCAGCCTGGTCACACAGGAGCTGGCATATGGACTACCCTCTCCTTAGCACCAACAGATTGAAAATAGATGGGTCCAAGTTTTGTCTTCTTTAACAGCAACTCTCCTTTTTTTCAGTAGGAAGAAATGTAAATCAATGGCAAAGCCAAGTTGAGATTGGGCTTAGTAAGTCTGCTATTGGAAGATCGGTCCTTTGATAAACGGAGTGGATCGCTCCATGTGTGAGATTCCAAGGCTTTGCTAAAATCCAAATTCATCATGAGTCTAGTTCCACCTTAAGATAAAACCCCTTAGGCCTTTTTGGGAAATCTTCCCAAGCTTTCTCATTCCTGATAGGAATCTATGAAGGAAACCAGAATGTACCTTTGAGGTTCTTAATAGCTTGTGAGCCCATAGGGAGTTTAAGCAGAGGCAAATTACTCAATCTCTAACAGGTCATACCTACTCAGGTATTTGTCTTTCACAGGTAGGGATCATGAGGTACTTCTGGAACAGGATTTCGGTTTGGTATAGACAGGTCCATTAATGTAAAAAGTTACCTTCATATGATGGAAGAGCATTGGATTGGGAGTCTGAAGACTTATTTTGTAAATTAACTCATTGTAAGACCTTGGACAAATCACTTTACCTCTCTGGGTTTCTATTTTCTTATATTCTGGAAAAGGGGTTGGATTTAATTGTTCTATTTGTCTGCCATACAGTTGCCCTGATTTACAAGTGGAAGTATATCAATCATTTCAATCCTATAACACTAGTTGCTTCATTCTGGCCAGAAGCTTGGATTATCAGTAACCTGTTAACTTAAATAGGAAAATAATCACCTATTAAGTATGGTTAGTTTATTAAACACCATATTTGATTATATCAAGATGAATATATTGGAAATAAATATACAAAGTCCTAGGTGATGGAGAAGTTGGGGATTTTTTTTCTATTCCTTTTCTGAAGGGTTGAGCTTTCCTTTCAGTCTTCTCATTGCTGACTTCATTTCATGGTTCCTCAGGGTGTAGATCAAGGGGTTGAGCAGAGGGGAGATGACAGTGAAGGTGACAGAGATGGGTTTATCTGTGGGTAGTTCAGTGAAGGGTCTGGCATAGACATAGATGCAGGGAACAAAATGCAGGGTCACCACAGTTATGTGGGAGGTGCAGGTGGAGATGGCTTTCCTTCTGCTGTCTCCTGCCTGAGATCTTAGCATCATTAGGATGACCGTATAAGACACAAGCAGGAAGATAAACCATAGGGTAGTGACCAGCCCATTGTTGGAAATCATTAGGAGCTCAAGCGCAAAGGTGTCTGTGCAGGCGAGTTTGAGGACTTGGGGGACATCGCAGT
>PVKH010018362.1:0-15153 GCA_004027955.1 Chaetophractus vellerosus | reverse complement strand
TCACCCCAGCAGGGGGAGACGAGCAGACACAGAGGAATGCAGAGAAAAATGAACACAGCAAGAACAAGCAAAAGGGGGGGGGGGGCGGATGTAGAATAATAATTTTTAAAAAAGACAATATATAATTTAGGGCAGTGTGAAAAAGAGGACCCTTAAAGCTGCTTGAGAAATTTAGACTTGTCTTAATGGGAAATTAACACCTGCTAGAGGCAGAAGTCAAGTGAAACAAAAAATTCCTATTAGAATCCTTCCAGAAATAATTATTGAGCATTAATTATTTGGAAGACATGGAAAAGACATGTCTTTATGACCTTGGGACCTGGCCATGACAAGGCACATGCACACACAGTATATTCAAGAGTCAAATATGTAGTGGAAACAGGCACTTTGGGAACTGGGGGGGCAGGTGGGGATCATTTAGTTCAACTCACCGAATATGAGATGAGCACCTATCATGTGTAAGCTGCTGGGCTTGGTGCTGGAGCTACAAGCATAAAATAATCCCTTAAATTATGATAGGGCTCATAATTTACCTTATGTAGGCTAATCTAGTAACAGATGCAACACACAAGTAATACTAAGGTACAAAAGTAATACTAAGGAAGAAGGTATTAACTTTGCTGGGGATGGGGAAAGATACTGAGAGTGCTTCATGGAGGGGGAGATCTCACTTGGGCAGGGTGTGAAGAGATCAGTAAGACTTTATCTGGCACACGGGGTGAAAAGGGCATGGTAGGCAGAGGGAGCAGCTTGAGCCAAGGCATAGAGATGTGAAGTATCTTTTGTATTATTAGGGGAAGTATGGAAGTTCAGTAAGGTTGGAAGATAAATTTCAAAGGTAAAGGAAGTAGTGGGAGATGAGGCGGTAGGGAGCTTTGACGGGGCATGAGTGACATAGTCAGGATTGGGTTTTAGAAATCACTCTGATGGCATGAATTGGGAAGGGGTAAGGCTGGAACCAGTTAGACTATAGTACTATTCCAGGTGAAAAACACTGAGGATCTAAGTCTGTGAGAGAGGGATGGAATCAAAAGGGGATGAATCTGAGAGTGATTTAGGGAATGCCATGAACAGGACTTGGTAATTAATTGGGAGTTAGGGGGTCAAGCCAAAAGATGAGTATGAGGGAATATCGGAGGTAGAATAAGCTCTTCAGGAAAAGGTTACAAGCTCAGTTTGGGCCATGCTGAATTTGAAGAGCCCTGTAGGACATTCAGGTGGGCACGTCCAGCTGCTCCTGGAGCTAATGGGGTTGGAGATAAAGTTTGGGAGTTGTCAACATGTAAGCAGTGGTTAGAACCACAGAAATTATGAGATCACTTGTTCAGAGGATCTGTTCCAAGAAGCTATTAGCAGAGTAGTCAGGGAAGTTCTGAAATGAGTGTCAAAGCCTGCTAGGTTGAAGTTCTGTGGTTCTCTGTATGTTAGATAAGCTTAGGACACATCAAGCAAAGTAGGAGGGTTCATGTAGGGAAATCAGGGGATATATGAGGCCAGATTGTAGCTAAGGAGGTTGTACTTATTTTTCTGAAATGAAAGAAGTTTGATTGAACACAGTGTCTTGGGATGATTGATTTGGTGGCAGTGTGCAGAATGCAGTGGAAGGGAGAGACCAGAAGCAAATGGATGAGTTTAGGTGGCTATTATAGAATGCCATAGGTAAGGTAATAGGGTGGATGTAGCCAGACTGGAAATGGAGATGTAACAGGAGTCATTTCAAGGAAGAATCCACAGGTCATCGCGAGAAGTGGTGGTGAGGTAGAAGGCATTTTGCCTCTCAGTGACTGGCACTGCTTGCTGGGCTGCAGACAGGGCTGTGGGTGCAGGAATCATGCTGTTTCATCTTGGTGTCTCAGGCCTCTGATATGTACTACGCACTATTTGTTGTGCAAATAGATACATGGTGGTATTATGGACAGAAATGAAGGAGTCATCAGAAACACAATGTGGAAAGAGTTCAAGTTTGAACATGTGGGGTATTAAGTGGAGGTGTCCATCAGGAGATAATTATGGGATGACTAGAGTTGCAGTTCACTTCAGCTCATCAAGTATTTATGAGCTGGATGCTACAGGAGGAATAAAGATGGCAAGATTCCTTAAAGGCTACAGAAGGAAGCTTAAGAAAAATAAGCAAATTATCATACTGGGAGGCAGAATATGTTAAATATTAAGAAAAAAAGTGCTTATAAAGTATTATGAGGATTCAGAATAAAAGAGAAATCCCATCTGGTTGAGTGAGGATCAAGAAAGTCTCCTTTGAGGAAGTGGTATTTTGATGTTCAGAGGGAAGCAGGAGGAAACCGAGGGGAAAAGAGAAGGAAGTTGGAGGGCACGATCCAAGAGAGAGAGATGAACAAGGGCACAGAAGCATGTTTGGGCAACACCAGCTCACTTGGTTTAGCTCCACTGTGCACTCTTTAGGAAACTCAGTAATAAGAGGAAGAAGAACTGAGCCAGAAGGAAGATCAAAATGTGTAGCAAGGACCTTCCCCTTGAAAATGAATGCTCACTGCTCTTGTGCCCTTGGGCATCTCCTTCCCTGGCAGTTAAGGAACCAGGAGCTCCTTGTCTGCCATTTAGAAGGGCCCATTTGCCGAGACTTCCAGCTGAGACGCTCTTTGGTGAAGGAAGAGGAAGGCCACGTTTTGCTTGTAGCTTCTTTATCCACAACACCTGAGGCTACCCTGCCCTGCCTGACTTCAGGGAGCATGCCGTGAGAAGCTGTGAAAGCTCGCACTGTACAGGAGAAAACCCAGACCAGGCTTTATAGGAACTTTCCTTAAAAAGCCACAGGATCTCCAGGAAGAAGAGGGATGGGGAGGGAGAGGCGCGAATGAAATCATTTCACAATATTTATTTGCATATATTATAGAAGGCATTTCAAACATATTGAACATGAGAAACAGAAGGCTACTGTATGCTAAGTACATCCTGTCTTCCTTAGAAACAATGTGCAAACCTCTCAAATCCAGGCATGGGTACAGATTTCAGAGTATAAAAGTATAAATTGCACACCTTATATATTGCTCAGAAGATTAAAAGAAATGGGTGTATATTTGTGACTGCGGATGAGGGAAAGTTAGCTATGTTTTCATGGTTTAGGAGACTCATTGTCTCTTTAGAGCTTTGAGACCTGCACTGATGGGTAACCTAGAAGGCTGGGAACACACATTAAATGTTAATGTGGCATATTGTGGTTGAAACCTGGCTCCAGGGTAACATGAAAATATTAGCCCTCAGATCACCTGAGTTTGTGGATTTGAGCCTCATACCGAGATGAGCCGTAAAGGACTCACTGGACTAAGTTTCAGAGTTTAGGTACTTTTCTCTACACATTCGAGATGAAATTCATTTAGTAAGCATGTCCAGCACAGTTTTAATTAATTGATTACATTCAAACATTTATTAACAGTTACACTATCTAACTTGTGTGTGCCAGGCACTGTATTAAGAGCTCTACATAGATCATTTTATTTAATCTTCCTGACAGCCCTGTAATGGAGGCACATTTGTTCTTCCCATTTTATTGATTAGAAAACTGAGGTTAGGTAACTTGCCTGAGGTAATCTAGCTAGTAGGTAGTCGTCCAGAGATTGGAATCCTGGCAGAGCCTATGCTTAACAGTTGTCTTGTTACGCCACATGGCCTCACACATTTGAGAAATTAATGCCTTGGACTACAACAAATGTGAAGCTTATTTAAAACATGTATTTATCCTAGTAACCTCATAGGTCATCCAATATGTAGGAAATGCAGTGGAACCAGAGACTCAGATAATTTAGTATAAATTAGTTTATCTTTCAGCAGGCTTACAATTTAAGAACCTTTGGATGTTTGTCTCCATTCTGGAGAACAGAGCAGACCTTTCAATTTAGGTTTAAGCCAAATGCTCGGGGTAATTAATGAAGCTGCTGAGGCCAATTCTAGGGGAAAATTATCACTTTAGCATCCAGCATGATGCAATGTGAAATGCTGCTGCCTTTGCTGTGGTTACACAAAAGCACCTTATTGACATCACGCCACCACTGAGGGGCTCTTTCAGTCACCAAAGGAACAAAATCACCCTGGGCCAGGGAGTTTGCCTCCGTTGAGAATAAAAGCCATGCCGACTTACCAGCTGGGGCAGGTTATTTCTTCTGCCCTCTAGCTGGCTTCCAGGCCAGGGCTCCTGCTGTGTGTATGCAAGCAAATGCAATCTTTGGTATTCTCCTGGGAAATCCAGCTTTTTGGCTTTAAAATCAATCTTACAAGAAAGGATTTTTTCCCCCAAACTATTGCCAGGGAGATAATTCTCTTCAATCCCATATCCTGAGTGAATCTGGGAAACTCAGCTCAGAGCTTCTAAAGAAATTACTCCACAGACCCCTTTGCCAGTCAGGTGAAAATCATGGATGCCTTACTAAGTCCACACATTAGTGTGTATTATTTAATAAATATATCACACCCGACCAACATGTCCCCACAAGAATAATGTTTTTTTTTTTTTTTGTAATTTAAATTCAAGTTTATGGACCCCTTAAGAACCCCTGCTCTAGGGCATTTTAACAGCAGATCCTAAATATATTTAAAGAGCTAGTTAATAAAGTGCAGCTTGGGAGGTCATAAAAAGTGTCTGTGTATGTGTGTGTGTATTCGTAATCCAAGTAATGGATAGTCACTGTAGAAAAAAGAAAAAAATACAGATAAGAAGAAATAAAGCCATTCACGTTCACCAAATCCTCTTATGTAACCTGGGAGGTGTAGCAGAAAAGAGAGCAGGTTGAAGAAACATCCAGACCTAAGTTGCTACAAACTTGAGTTTTCCACTAGCATGTTTAAGGAAGGTAGCTTGTTAGTACCTCTCTTTGATAAAATTGCTAGCAAAATTAGCATTTAGGAAAATTAAACTGGCTACAGCCTTGGAGAAACAGTTACCAGATTTTCCTAAGATGGTGAGGCTTGGCGGTCTATCACCATTGCACATTTTTGCTACATTGTTGCTCATGGCTGGAGTCAGGCAATACCTGTATCAAGAACTGTCTATTTGCTTTTTTTCCCAGACACCAAATGGACTGCTTTTGACCCCGAGTCCACTGCTATCCAGCATACATTTCTGGAGCAGCCTTAGTCCAGTTGCTCCACTAAGTCCTGCCAGACTGCAAGGACCAAACACGCTGTTCCAGGTGAGCATTTGGAAATGGACACTTTTAAATATGGAGCTTCTAAGGGATATTTTCCCCTATAAATACTGCAAAGGTCACAGTGAGTTCTGCCCTTTGGTTAAAATGTTTCCAAAGAAGTTCACATTAATGAGGTTTGCATACCCTGCAAAGGCAGAAATCTTCATGAAGGCAAAAATGGCTTACTTGTGTCAGGAATCCCACAAATGAAACAATTAGTTCTTGAAGAGTTCTGGATACTTTCATTGACTATGAAAACTGTCAATGTACTGAGGAAAAGGCAAAAGCCTCAAAAAATTTTTATAAAAGTTCACAAGACTTTAAAATATTGTCACTGATTATCAATTGAAATAAATTGAAATATAAAAATAGTGAACAATTTATCCATACTATGATAGAAAAGTTATCTGCATAATCATAATCAAGTGCTCCTTGTTACATAAAGAAAAAGGAACATACAGGGCAGCTGGTCTAAAATATATCTACAGCTTAGCTCCTTTATCTTATAGAACTCCCTGTACTAGGTGATCACGTTCATTATTCATTCATACACCAGAATCTTGTGTAGCACATCACTTGCTATCATGTGGAAATCAGTATTTCCTCTTTGAGATCCAAAGATAGTAACAACTTGGTCTTTAAGTAACAATTTGCATACTTGAGTATAGGGAGAAAGGATCCTAGGGACAGGAATGAACAGAGCTAGTTAAAGTGCAAACTCCTTAGCCAAGACCCGTCATCGTCTGGTCCCTTTTTACTTATCTAACTCTAGCCTAGTCTTTCCATCTTGAATCCTATAGCTCCCCAGTGTGGCTTTACCCCAAGCTAGCTGTATTTCTTTTGCTCCTCATACTTACCACTTTGTACTGTGATTGCCTATTCATGGTGATCTCCCCCACTAGGTTGTGGGCCCTCAAGAGACTAGAACTGCATCTTGTTCACTGTGGCATCCCCCATTGCTTGGCACACTAAATTATGCATAGTCATTATTGTTGACTAACTAAATGAAGAGATTCCTTAGAATCTGCAAAGAGATGTCTAAGAAAGGTTTAAGTGTCTAAAAAAAAAGTCTCCATGCTTTTCTGAGTGGTTGTTTTGCCTGTCAAGGTTAATATTTGCCAAGTACCTACTTAGTGCCAGGAGATTTATATGCTGGGATTTAAGATCTTGTTTGGAAGAAAGGTGGAGTTAAAGATGTTTTGATTGCTGTCTTGCCTCTCTGGTTTCCTAGTGGGATTAGGGTAAGGTATCATGATGTGACTGTATTCCTGGAATAATTAGGTTTCTTTCTCTTTCCTGGCTCTTGTTCCTATCACAAGAAATTGAGCTATGGTCATGGATAACCAATGTTGATTCTTAACCATTTTATTAACTCAGGTAGGGCAACAAAAACTACAAACAATTTTGTTTTAGATTAGGACTACTAATCTAGTGGGGAGCTAAAAGGTTTCATTTCCTGAAATTCTCAAGACTGGGACAGCAGTAGTCTAGTACTGGAGCTCCTAAATAGAGCAGGAAAGTTGTATGGCTACATTAAGCTCCAGGGGAGAAGGGATGACATTACTCCTCTAATCCTAGAATATAACACAGGGTCTGGTGCATAGTAGGGATACAGAGATTCAGAAGATGTTTATGAATAATTTCCCCTTACTGGGAATTTTGCCACCTGATTGGTGCAGGCCTTGGTGATCTCTCAGCTAAGCCATTGAAAACTAGTAGGGAGGTTCTTTGCCTTAGATATTAAAAGCTTCCAGACTATCACAAGTGAGGAATACTCCCAGCAATAACAAGGTTCCTATCCACAGTGATTCTGAACATTATCAGGATCTCTGGAGGTTGGACCATGTGCACCACCACCCCCAACCATCACCCCGGCACCCCTGTTTCTCAAAGTTAGTGTGAAACAGAATCCACCTTAAGGATGTGTTAAAATACAAATTGCTGGGCCCCATCCTACCAGTTTCTGATTCAGTACGGCTAGGGCCTGGGGCCTGATGATAGGATTTCTTTCAAGTTCTCAGGTGATGCTGCTGCTGCTGCTGGTCAGGAACCATACTTCCTAATTTATATTTAGAAATCTGCATAAGAGATTGCTGCATTAAAAGGCTACCTGCTCAGAATGTGAATTTTAATTTCACCAAACGAACCTGTCCTTTCTCCTGGAACCATTCAAAATACAACCCTGGGGAAAAAGTACAACCGTGTGTGGATGGATGCCAGGTTAGGATAGCTATGAGCCCTCTTTTAGTGGTTGAATCCATGAGACTAAGGAAAAATAAGTTTTTACACTTTAAAATATTACTGCTCTTCCTATGAAAAGGGCAGTTAAGTGTGGTAAAAGTTGAAAGTAATAATTTTAAAATTGGAAAACAACATGGTAAGAGGAATAACAACTTTCTGATTTTTAAAACTAGACATTACAAATGATGGGTTTTCAAAATTCAGATTACTATCAATAGTGCCTCTTTTACACTAATTCTTTCAAAATAACAACAAACTTCTTTCACATATGTTATAAATGTGTTGGAGAAAGAAAAAAACAGCCTTGGCCTACAATAAATTTTAAATGATGTTAAATTTCTTGTTGTGATGAATGGAAGAGAAAAGTAGATCAGAATCCTTAGGATGATAGTTGACAGCGCTAAGGAGTTTTTGCAGACAAGATCCCCTGACATAATTATTATAGCAGGTTATAGCAGATACTGAAGAATTTAAGGGAAGGTGAGAGAAAAAAAAACAAGTGCCTTTCTGGAAGAAGTACCCTTTGTAATTGAGACATGTTTTAATACAGAGAGGGGTGCAAAATATATTTGTGCTAAACAAAAATATAGAATTTTTATTTAACAAGTAAAGTGAAATCTCCATTTCAACTGGACAACTTGGCATTTTGAGCTTGTCTATAGGGATGTCTGTTCTACCACAACTTTTGAAATAGATTTTGAACAAATTTGGAATACACCTAATTTGTATAGACATGTCTTGAAACAAGACAGAGCCAGTTAAATTTTCAATTGAGAATGCTTTCCGTAATTTTTAATTCCAGAAAATATTTGTGATGCTCTGAGGTAAGAACTGTAGGGGATGTACAGTATGTGAATAATAGATGTGTAAACAAAATGCTATAGGAACCAACAAAAGGAGTAGTTCTTTCCAGCTGGAGAGTGAGCAGAGGCTTCAAAGAAGCACCTGAATTGAACTGAGAAGGGGCAGGATTTTGGTAAACAGAGAGTAAAGCACATTCTAGAGTCATAGATCTGCATGATTCTGATACAAAAGTACATAATCTGGGTAACAGGAGATCAGTTTGGAAAAGGAGCTTAAATAGCCTTATATAGCATGCTTGAGAGTTTCCCCTTTATAATCTGTGGGTAGTGAGAACCACAGGAGTATTTTTAAGATGGAGATGGTAAAATGAGACCTCTATTTTTAAAAGATATGCTGATATCACTGTGGAGGAAGAACTGAAGATATAGTATAAGGGGTGGAAAGATATGAGGAAATTATTACACTACTTCAAATCCTGAGGAATCACCATTTTTAGATTAGACAAGTGGAAATAGGGATAGATTTAGAAGACATTTCAGTGAATACTTAGGGACACTTAATTGGATTTGGGGACTAAGTAGTAGGAAGAGGCAAAGATTAATTACTAGGGATTAAAAGACTGGAAGTGCTATTAATAAAAGTTAACATCTCTTAAGGTGAGGGCTATTGTGTGCCATTGTTCTAAGCACTTTTCATGGCTCCTCATTTAATACTCTTAATATTTCTGTTTTTAGAATGATGAAACTAAGGCCCAAAGAGTTTGCTCAGTTTACCCAAGATCACATGCTACAGAGTGGCAGAGCCCTGAGTCAATATTTTTAGATGAGCCTGGGAAGAGCAGGCTTTGTGGGGAAGAAGTACTGGTGGGGATAACTGACAGGAAATAAATGGGGTCCAGGGCATAATATAGGAGAAAGGAAGACTGAGGACAAAAGGTTGGGGAATGTTGCATTTTAAAAAAGATAACTGTGGGAGGGAAAGAACCAGTAATGATGACCAAGAAGCATGCCAGAAAAGCCAGGCTAACCACAAGAAACTATGGCAACTGAATGTCTAAAAATAGAGGGCAGAAATCAATATATTTTAAAAACAGGAAAAGTTAACAAAACCAGAAGCTGGTTCTTTTGCAAATACCAATAAGATGGATTAAAACCAAAAGGAGAGACGATGCCAATAAGCTAAAAGCATGAAAATTCAAAACTTGCTCTTCTGTCAGTGTTTTAAGTCAACAGGAATAGTGGATAGGAGCATGGACCCTATAGACAACATTAAAAGATAATAAAAGAATATAAGCTATATGCGAATAGATTTGGTAACTTAGTTGAAATGGATAAAATTCTAGGAAAAAAAATTCCAAAGTGGCAGAAAAGAAACAAAAACCTTGATATGCCAATGATGATGAAATTGAAGCAATAATGAAAGACTTCTCTCCCCCAAACTGGTCCAAAAAATTAAGTTGGACGTTTGGTACAGAAAGTGCAGTGCCTTTCAATCAGAGTTTAAAACTTGGCTTCACTGCTTATTAACTGTGACCGTTAGCCAATCAGAACTTATTTGAACTGTTTCATCATCTTTAAAACAAGATAACAATACTTACTTTGTAGGCTCTAGATAAAAATGAAATGACAACCCCTGATAAACGCTAAGGTTCTAAATACACAACAATCACTGAAATATATTTACTTGTTGTAAAAATATTAACTATACTTTTAACATCTGCCAAGCTTGATATTTAATGTTTAAGTGAAGTTTAATATTTTACTTATCTGTACTAAGTATGAATAAAACTAGAAGACACCCCAGATCTTTTTGACACATACCACAGTAGACAATGAAAATCTATTTGTGAATAGTCATGTACTAAGAGGAGGCTTTTAATCATTCTTTTCAATGAGTATATAGCTGACTTATTTGTTTCAGACTTAAAACTCATTATCAAAGCATATACCTTAATGCTGTTACTTATAAACTTAGTTACCAATACAGAAATTAATTTTACTCTGAGTTTTGTCACTTATGAGTAATAACTTTGATATCATTTTAATTAGAAAGAACACTTTCTCAGCTTCAAAATGAAAATATTGCTACTATTCTAAATCATTTAAGATGAAAACAGTCCTCATTTTTAACACTCAACAGCATCTTTGTAGTACTCTAGAAAACTGATAGCAAATTTCAAAATGCTGTATTAGAAACTATCAAATCACATGTAGAGTCAGCTATCTGTGGTTTTCAAAATTCATTTTCAATTAATATTTAAAACAAATATGCATTCTGCGTAGCTTTTTACTTAATAGTATTAGAACATGCTTTAAGCACCATGTAAAGTACATGTATTTTCTAGTAGCCTATGCATATAAAATAGGGGCATTTTCTGGACCTTATACTCTGTTTACGTGCTACGTAATCTTGATCTTGCTATCACCTTTGATTACTCATTCTATAAAACAGAATATGTAAAGGTCCCTCATTCTTCCCAATGGATTTGCAATAATTAAAAATCTTTTGTCCCCTACAGTTCCCAACACTGCTTAACGGCCACATGCCAGTGCCAATCCCCAGTCTGGACAGAGCTGCTTCTCCAGTACTGCTTTCTTCGAACTCTCAGAAATCCTGATGATGTCTGGCCACACTTAAGGACTCATTAACAGATTATCCCCACGGGCTAGTTTACCTGTGTCATGAGAAGGACATTGTGAAACCCTCTGTTATTTGGTTTGCACTTTTCATAACATGGATAGTCTAGATTTATGTTAGCATTTTAAAACTGTTTTTTTATATTCAAGTCTATATGAAAATCTGTTTTGCATTAAATGAATTTTAATGTTTTTTAAAAATTTTCTTCTTAGCTCTTAAGTGTTGAACACTGTTGACAGTGAAGAACTTTTCTTAAAGTGGATTTCAGTGTAACTAATAAGGATGTGAAGCTTGTCTTCCCTTTAATTCTGCATATGCTGACTGTGCTTATATACACTATAACCGGCTGTGCCTTCCTTTGCATTTAGTTTTATGTAAATGATTTATATATTTTTTAGTATTAAGGGAAAATGTTTGAAGACAAAAATTGGTATCAAACAGCTCTCTAGTAGAATTTCACTATTTTTCACAAGTAGGCAATGTGAAAGCATATTCATATTACTCTTTCTTTTGTGCTTTCAATTGTATACGAATTGCCTTAGAACCTCTTTTGAACAGAAATTCAGTAAATGTAATGTCCAAGTAATGTTTTTATAAGAATGAAGTAAGCTATATTTAGACAATAAACATTCATGAAAGAAAATGTTTTCAAGTGCATTTTTTAAAAAATGAACTTTTGAAAGGTTAGCCTCCTAGCTGTTTATAATATCTTTTAAGACTCCTCCCAACAAAAAACCTGAGATGGAAAAGCTACATCAAGTCACTCTATACACGCCCCTAAAATATTTCCTAGGTTAGCATATTCTTATTTCAGTTAGCCCTAATATCCCCAGTTTTCCATAGAGAATCACACTATCTGATATGAGTGAGGGTTTTTCTAAACCCCTGGAACAAATCTAATGCTTTGGAAGGGGCTCAAAGACTGGTGAGGAAGAATTTTGTAACGCCAGTATCCTCACGTCTGTGAGCATAACCTTGCTTATGGAAACAGATAGTATACTATGTCTATTTTATGTATTACTAAATTTGTGGTAGGGATGAAGGAAATGTGATAAAAGAAAAATTCTTCAGGAACCTCTTCACTGTGGAACTGACTGCTTATGCAAATTTGGAACACTGGAGTAAATTCTTTTCTGTAGAGTACTTTACAGCAGTGATAATAGAAACATTTTCTAAACTTAAAAAAATCAGCAAGCATCATTCCATATAGGAGGCAGGAAAGTTCTAATGCAAGCTCACAACAGAAAGTGTACAGTGCTTTAAATTCAAGATTAGGTTAATTATAATCTTTACAAGTAATAGAAACCAATTTGAAATGCAGGTAAATAATCCAACCATACACTAAATGGCAAGGAGTATGAAGAGTAAAAAGTAAAGCTTGTGACAACATATTTCTTGAATTTTCAAAAAAGTCTAAAATTTTGTTACATGTAAATTCTGAGACTTCCAATTGGAAGTGAGCATCTGTGTGAAGATGTGTGCCCTTATTGTGGGGAAAAAGCCAAACACCCTTATCATGCATCTTTGACTACAGAGTAATGGAACTGGTCCCCAAATCCACAGACAATACTGTCACTTCCTCATAGGCTCAGGACAACTCTGTATTAAAATAAAAAGAACTGGCCCAGGGATCTGATAGTCAACAAACATAAAATGTTAGAGCTAGGGGCCTTTGAGAATATTTCCCACTATCTCTTTACAGATGAGGACAAGTACACAGGAGAAGCTGGGAGATGCCTCAGGCCATACATTTAATTGAAGGTACGAGGAGTGGTGCTCAGTCCAGTTGTTTCCCAATGCCCAGGCTATTAATAACTACTAGCCTCAAAGTCTATGTTAGGTAGAAAAATCAGATCAAGATAGAGCATTAAAAAAAAAAGTTTCCTCAGACAAGAGAACATATCCAAACTGCATATTAACTCAAGAAAGTTAATATGCAAAATCTCATTTTAAAAAATTCTTGTATAATCTTTAATGTAAATGCTGACTGGAAATATTCAAATGACTATATATCTGGTTCTTGTTTTTTCTTCCTCTAATACTGTGATTAAATGTATACTTTTGGTCCATTTATTAAAATGGGAAAATACCATAATTTTTGATGGGTCAAAAAGCCTGTAATTACAAATAGAGAACTGCAGGTGTTGAAGTATACAAACTTTATAGCTCTGCCCCACTGTTTTGTCTTGTTTTTAAAGGAAGTATTATTAGCTGAAAGTAGGTTTCAAAGAACATATTAAATAATTTTTTAAAAATATGTCTGCTTGGTCAGTGTTTAATCTGCTATGGCTAAAGTTTTATAGGAGTATAATCTAAATGTTGGTCTGGTCTCTCTGTACACATCTTTTTAATGACCACAATCTTCATTCACTTTCATTTATGTATCATTTTTACTGTTGTTATTTTTGTTCAATAAATACTTTGTGATAAAGGCTTGAGGAGGCAAGTGAATTGGTTTACTTCCATTTACTTGGGATGACCCAAATTTCACTTTTTCACCATATAGGTACAAGTTGGAAAATGAGTCTTGTCACCTCACATCAAATATGGAGCATCAAGACATGCTGTGTGGATAAAATCTACTTTAAATGCAGATATTTAAAGAATCAAATATAATTAAATGAGGTTGACTAAGGGTGAAGAGAAGGGGTTTGAAAAGTGTTCCCTTAAACTTTTAAATCTTAAGTTATACCAGTCATTCTATATTGAGATGGGGGTGGTGAGGAAAAAGGAAAAACCAAATTATCATTTATTCTTTTAGCCATTTTGTTAATACAGGATAATGTAATCTGCTAGGCTTGGTGATAAAGGTTCTTGTTCCTCCTGGTCTCACCTCCAGTTGACCTGGTTGTGTTCTTCCTCAATGAGCTCAATGCTATCTCCAACTTGGGTTTGATATAGACTGCTGTGTGTCTGACTGGATGGTGACAGGGGAAGGTCAGGGCGAAACAGTGGACTAATGGAGGCCCTGAAACATGTTCAGTATCATAGCTAGGGTGCCAAAAAGTCACAGATAATTCACAGCAGCATATGGTATACTAAACTTGCAGGTAGAGGTAGGAAATTATTTACTGAAGAAAACATTTGAGACTCAACTATGAACCAGGTGCCATTTCAGAAACGGAAGGAGGAAATCTGGTCCCTGTTTGCTACTGTTAGCTCTATGTAACAGACCTGTACAACTACATTAGTTTTTTTAAATGCCCCTTTATGCTTAAATATACAGAGGTATCTCTCATACATGCCCATACTCCCTTATGTCATGTTATCTGAGATTGTATGGCGGTGCCTGCAAGATCAGCACAGAAAACCCTATGTCTATTTACCCACTCCCAAGATGAGTCAGGTCTCCTAAGTAATATTTTTATTTATGATTTCATCAATAAGTGATATAATTTCAGTTAATAATAGCAACAATTTATAAATCCCTATTACATGCCAGTCACTGTTGTAAGGATATTAGATGGATACTTTATTCATTCCTCCCAATAACTCTATGAAGGAAGTATTACTACATCCCATTTTACAGATGAGGAAATTGAGGCCCAGAGAGGCTAAGTAATATGCTCAATGTCATAGAGCTAGCCAGATTTCAAACCCAGCATTTTGATACTGGAGACCATGATCTTAATCTACAGTACCTCAAAAGTATTTAAACCAGCAAATCTATACACATCTTCACACAAAAACATTAAAAACATGCTTACATCTATCATTGTTTTCTGAGAGAGCAGATTCTTAGTCATTGTACAAATGGCCCTACCTAGATTTTTCCAGTACTGATTTTATTCCCAGTCCCATCCTACCCCACTCTACCCCCAGTTGGGGGTGTGTGTATGTTAAGAACCTCTTGATTTTATGTTAGTTCTTAAGTTTCTAAACAGTCACATATTTTAGCCTGCTAGGAAGAAAAAGGTTCTTTTCTATCACCTTTGACTACTGAATTTGTCTTTGATTCATTCCAAGAGAAGAGACAGGAAGGACTGCTTCATGCATGTATGTTTTAATTCAATCAAGTATTAAATCAAATGTATCAAGCACCATTGATACAGAGTTGAACAAGACAGTCCTTTCTTTCTCAGAGCAAGGGGAAACAAAGTGTGACTATGTGCTGTTAAAAGGTTAATTGCAGGGGCCGGATGGATAGCCCAGTGGATAGGGCGCTGGCATACCACATAGGAGGCCCCGGGTTCGATTCCCGGGGACCTCTCCTAGCTGGCAGACCGCCTTGAGAATGGCAAACCGCCATGGGCGGGCCAGAGCCGCCGTGGGCAGGGCAAAAAGCTGCCACGGACAGGGCAAAAGCGACCAC
>PVKH010018361.1:0-15164 GCA_004027955.1 Chaetophractus vellerosus | reverse complement strand
CACCGAGGATTTTGTGATTAAATTGTTTTAGCCTGACCATGTTCTACAATGCAGTCATCTGTTCTTCAAGTCACATCGCTGTCTTCCTCGATGTTGTTAATGCCTTTGTACCTCCATGCCCATGTCTGCATTTTCTTTTAAACAAAAATGTAGCTTTATTTTTTTTTATTTTTTATTTTTTTAAAGATTTATTTATTTTATTACATATCTCCCCATCCCCCCCGTTGCGGTGACGCGCCGAGACTTGGTCACTGCACAGGCGTGGCTTTCCCCGCTTGTGGGCGGCTTCTGCTTCTATTCACGGCCGGCTCTTGCTTCAGTTCGCGGGTGGCTGGCTGCGCTCCATTTGCGGGCGACCTGCCCTGCCCGTGGCGGCTTTTGCCCTGTCCGTGGCAGCTTTTTGCCCTGCCCACGGCGGCTCTGGCCCGCCCATGGCAGCTTGCCATGCTCAAGGCGGTCTGCCTGCTAGGAGAGGTCCCCGGGAACCGAACCCGGGGCCTCCCATGTGGTATCCCAGCGCGCTCTTTATCCACTGAGCTATCTAGCCGGGCCCAATGTAGCTTTATTAATGCCCATCACTGTCCTTAAAAATTTCTCAGTGGCGGTGAGGTGGAGTGGGCAGTGCTCCTCTGGTCTCTAGATGAGCAGTTGGGAAGGCACCTTACTTTTCTGCCCACTCTAAGGTCAAAAGTGTCATTTTAACCATAAATGTGGTCTCAGCTCAGAAATTAGACTATCCATTTTCAGAAATAATCACAATTCTGAACTTCATTTAATGTCCATTCCTACTTTTGATGGGGGACTAGGATATACATGTAGTTTCCCGTTGTTGCTATAACAAATTAGCACAACTCAGCGGCTTAAGACAATGCAAATTTATTATTTTACAGTTCTGTCAGTCAGAAGTCCATCGTGGATCTGACTGGTCTAAAATCACAGTGTTAACAGGGCTGCATTTCTTTCAGAAGGCTCTAGCGGAGAATCTGTTTCCTCATTTTCCCTTGTTTTCCATCTTCTAGAGGGTGTCCAAATTCTTTGGCTCATGGCCCCCTTCCTCTGTCTTCAAAGCCAACAACATCGTATCTCTCTGACAACTCTTCCATCATCACATCTCTCTCTCTAACCACAGCTGGGAAAGTTTCTTCAATTTTAAGGACTCACGTAATTAGTTTGGGCCTGCCTTGAAAATCCAGAATACTCTCCCTATCTCAACATCTGTAACCTTAATCATATCTGCAAAATTCCTGGCCCACCCATCCAAGCCAGCATCATCTTCCACCTGTATCTCAGCTGTATGATTGTGGTCACCTTCTATCTCATCTCCATTGTTCCATCCTTGCCCACTATAGATAATTATCCTCACAACAAAATCAAAAGTTTTGTTTTGCACATTTTAAGTTTGAGAGAGCTGTTAGACAATAAAGCAGATTTCAAGTAGGCATCAGGTATACAAATGGATCTTATGGAGAGGTTTCGACTAGAGAAATTTGGGGACGTCACCATATAGATGGCTGGGGAAGGTAACCAAGGCAATGAACTTAGAGAAGAGGCTGAGAACGGAGTCCAGGGGCATTTCAACATTTCGAGATTTCAACAAGGAAGGAGTCAGCAAAGACTCCATCAGCGAAATCGGAGAAAAGCTAGGAGAGTGTGGCTGGAAGACAAATGAAGGAAGTATTTCAGGAAGGATAAAGTAATCAGATGTTTCAAATGCCACTGAGAAATTGAACAATATGAGGACTGAGCATGAAGACTGCCAGTGGATTTGGCAGGATGGAAGTAGTTAGTGATCTCAACAAGAGCAGTTTCAAAGGAAGAGTAGGCACAAAAGCCTGAGTGGAGTGTGTGTCATCTATAGAAATGTGTCACTCATTGTTCCTGCTGCAAGGAGTATATGTGACTGACAGCCCCGTTTGCAGCCCCTTGGATCCACCACTGGGTTTGTGCTGATATCAAGCTTACCCCAGGCTACTCCCAGCCTGGCAGGGTATTAGTGCAGGCCTATTCCTTGCGGAAGGCAGGACTTTCCTAAAAGGCAACTTTGGCTTAAGCTAGCCCAAACTTTCTTAGAACTGTGCTGCAGTCTGAGACTCTTCCTCCCCAATCCTCCTTCCTTAACCCCCTCCCTTCACAGTTGTCATCCCGGGAAGGTAGACAGAAACTGGTATTATTGTCATCATTTCACTGATTAAGGAGCTGAGATTTAGAGAAATTAATGACTTACCTATGGTCACCCAGCTGCCCAAAGAGCTGGCCAGGAGGAGAGCACAAAGTCAGGAAAGCAGAACCAGATTTTAACAGCACCATTTCCTGACTCTATGCTATAAACAGATCGGCTTTTAAGCAGTCTTTAAAAGGGACATGCCAGGTCGTAAAAATGAAGAACTTCTGATGTAGGAAGAGGGTAAGATCTTTGAAGAGGTTTCCCCTCTTTGATCTTTCCTTTAGGGGGGCATATGTTATATTTTCATACCAGTATACCTCCATCACCATACACCATCTTACCCAGATGACTTACATGCCTAATAACTGTTCTTATTTTTTAGTTTCACCATTGCCCACCTAGTCAAAGCCCCAGTGACTTAGGATTGTATGACTGTTGTTACCATCTTATGGGTCTCTCCACCTTCTTGTCAATCCTCCACAATAATGCTGATAAATCTTTCTAAAATACCATTGTTTACACACCCACCAATACCCATCCCCTAAATATTTTTTATTACAACTGATGAAAGCACATTTTTATTATTCTACTATTAATTATAGTCCATAGTTTAACTTAGGGTTCAATGGTTGTGCAGGGCATATTTTTAAAAAAAATTTATTCTAGTAACATATATTTAACCTAATGTTTCTAATATTTCTCCTTTTTACTACATTCAGATATTATTTAAGTGCTGTTAATTAACATTAGCAATGTTGTGCTACCATTACCACCATTCATTACCAAAACATTTCCATCATCCCCAAATAGGAACTCTGTACATTTTAGGCCTTAACTCCCTATTCCCTATCCCCATCCCTTCCCTTGGTAACTTATTTTCTAGATTCTGACTCTATGAGTTTGCTTATTCTAATTATTTCATACCGTGAGATAATACAATATTTGTCCTTTGGTATCTGGCTTATTTTACTCAACATGATATCTTCAAGGTTCATCCCTGTTGTTGCATATATCAGAACCTTGTTTTTTACGGCTGAATAATATTCCATTGTATGTATATACCACATTTTGTTTATCCATTCATTGGTTGATGAACACTTGGGCTGTATCCATCTTTTGGCTATTGTGAATGATGCTACTATGAACATCTGTTGGGGTCCCTGCTTTCAATTCTTTTGCGTATATACCTAGAAGTGGGATTGCTCTGTCATTTTGTAGTTCTATACCTAACGTTCTGAGGCTATGCCAAACTATCTTCCACAGTGGCTGCACCATTTTACACTGCCATCAGCAATGAATAAATGTTTCTATTTCTCCACATCCCCTGAATGTTTTTTAATGGTGCTACCCTGATTTCAGAATAAAGTCAAACTCTTCAGCCTGAAATTCTGTCTTCTTACAGCCTTGTCACCAGCCTCATTTCAAACCTTTACTCACACTTCAAAGGAGTCTTCCATTCTTCAAACTCACATTCCCCAAACATGACACATGCGATCCTTCCCCTTTCTTTTTTTTTTTTCTTTTTTTTTTTTCCTTCCCCTTTAGTCATATCATTTCTCCTACTTAAAATGTCTTCTTCTCTCTTCACCTGTTAGCTAATGCTACTCTTTTCTTCAAAGCACAGCTCAAAAGCTATGTCTGCTCTGAAGTTTTACCATATACCTCAACCTTTGGTAATCATTCTTTCTTCTGAATGCCTTTACACTTACCATATGCTACTTGACTATTTTTAAGGTACATTTACTCACTGGCTGGAAATAAATCTTTAACTTCTCCTAAGAAGAAACTGTACCTCGCAAATTTTTAAACCCTAATTTCTGTTCATAATTATGGTTTTATCTTCCTCTTTTATACATTACTCAATACACAAACATTTTTTTGTGCTCCTACTATGTACCAGGCTATCTTTACAGGAGAAAACATTACAGTTCGTAAGCAAGAATTCTTTCCCCTTATAGCCTTTTAGCACACCATCGATCTATGTTCCTCCCAGCTGTTTCTAATAAGCCCCCAAAATCCACAGATTGCCTGCCCTTCTCCTGGAATCAATGAAAGGCTAGATAGTGGTAGTTCTCAATCCTGGCTGCACATTAGTACTAACAGGCAATTTCAAAATATTGCTAATCTATCAACCCTATCCCAAGAAATTCTGATTAAATGGATTTTAGGTAGGACCTAAGTATTATTATTTTTTTAAAATCTCCTCTTGTGATTATAATGTGGCTAGAGCTGAGAAACTCTTTCTCTATAGGTTTGTACATCCATCAGTAGCTCTGGCCCCATGTACCACTGAGGCTTAGAAATAATTATTAAGGAAGCAGATGTGGCTCAAGCAGTTAAGTTCCCACCTACCACAGGGAGGTCCTGGGTTTGGTTCCCAGTGCCTCCTGGAGAAGACGAGCAAGATAGCGAGCTGGTGTGACAGGCAGGCGTGGTGAGCTGACGCAACAATATGACGCAGCAAGGAGACACAAAGAGGAAAGACAATGAGCGACACAACAAAGCAGGGAGCTGAGGTGGCTGAAGTGATTGAGCACCTCTCTCCCACATGGGAAGTCCCAGGTTCGGTTCCTGGTGCCTCCTAAAAAGAAGACAGGCACACAATGAGCGGACACAGAAAGCGGACAGTGAGCACAAGACAACAAGGGAAGGGATAAATAAATAAAATCAATCTTTTAGAAAAAAAAGAATTATTGACTGCATTGTGCCAAAGGTGCTGGCATTCTGTGAAATTTTGGTAGCAAGCTTTCCTAAATATTTAGGAGGAGCCTTTGACTATACACCTGGCTCCTTTCTGCTCAAGTTTCTGGGGTTACCCAGATCTCTCTACCTCTACCTCTGTATTCCAGTTGGCTCTTTGGGTCTTGTCCCATATTTCTCAGAGTTTGGGTCTCTGCACCTGTTTAGCTTTGCTTTTTTCAAAATAATTTCTAGAATGATCTGATTGCATCTTCATAGTCACCTCTCAAGTACATTCCTGCCTGCAGAAGTGGATGGAGGTTTTCCTGTTGTCATTCTACATCATTCATTACCCATGTGGCCATTACAAACCTAAAGAAACATGCATAGGGCTGAGTGTTTATGAAGGCATTACATTTTGATAGTGAGAAAAGTGATGAACAAATCTTAAACTTTCTATTCCAGGGTGATGGAAGTTAAGTTCTCAAGTTTTTCAACTGCTGAAACATTTAGACTGCACAGGTTTATTTACTGCTCTTCTGTCCTAATAGTTAACTTGATGAGGATGAGGAGAAGTACATACGGCTAAAATAGACATCTGAAATTTTAAAAGAACAGTGCTGAAGGTGTGAGCCTACTTTCACTCGTATTCAAAATTAAATCAGCACCATTTGTGAAGAGAATGTAGAGAAAAAGAGGCAGTGATGCACAAGGTGCAATTCTTTATACATTTTACCATGCATTTACTTATTGACACCTGCTGCCATGCCCATACTAGATATCTAGAGGAATTAAAAAATGAAAAGGCATTGCCCTAACTTCCAGAGCCATATGCAAGCAAGTTGTGGGAGTATGGAAGCCATAAGCAAGTTGTTCACAAAGTAAAAATTAAAGCAAATGAGAATGATATGAATAAGGTATAGAAGTCAAGAAAAAAAGGAACATGCACTACAATTGCATGAAATAAGGGAAAACTTAGTCGTAGAAACAAAGTTTAAGCGATGCCTCAGAAGATAGATAAGTTTTAAATATGTGGATGGTTTATTTGCAGTGTTAATAGAACAGTGTGCTGAAACCTGGTGAAATAGATGGAGAGAAGGCCAGATTAGGGGCATTCTCATTAGGCTGTGGGAGCCACTGGCACTTTCATCCAGATGAGTACCATAATTAGAGCTGTCCTTCAGCTAAATTTAACCACAATGTGTTTGTTGAATTGAAATGGAGACGTTTAGAGGCAAGGACAATGCAACACTAGATTTCCTTTTGAAGTTTACCTTTAATTGAGTGGCAGCTTGAAAGAGAGGCAAGATTATTGGACTTGAATTCTGAAGGCATTCTCTGGCTGTACCTCTTACTAACTCTGTGATCTTGGGCATATTACTTAATATGTGTGTCCTCACTTTTTTTTTTTTCTTCTGTTAAATGGGATTAACACATAACTTGTAGAATTGCTAAATGAGACAAGCCCCAGAACACAATGCCTAGTTGTGTAATAGTCTGCTCGGTGAATATTTGTTTCCCTGCTTTTCTGCCTAATTCAGACTTTAAAGGTGTTTATTTCTAAGACTATCTGTTAATACAGCCTGAGATAGTAGGCACCCACATAATTCATTTTTAGATATTGCTGAAATCTGTGACACAGAAGGCAAAATCGCATCACAGTTGCATTTCAGGGAATAAATTTACAATCAGGAAATTACCCGGTACTTTGAGTTCTCAAGACAGTCTGAGTTGACTCAACATTCGTTTACCAATATTTATTGTGCCCCTGCTTGGGTCTGTGACTGTGCAAGAATATACAAAATGAATGAAACCCAGTCCTGCATCATGGAGTTCAAAGTCTCATGTCAGAGATATATATCTATACCCATATAGTCAAAGGGATTACAATAAATGTTAGCAGAAGTCTATAAAATGTATGGGACCACAAAATATCAAGTAACTGACAGAGTTTGCAGAGAAAAGGGAAAGCTTCACAGGGAAAAAATCCCTTTAGATGAGCCTGGAAGTATTAGTTGGAGCTCACCTGCTACACAAGATAGAGGAAGACCATTTCAGACAGGAGAAATAATATGTAAAAATATAAAGAAGGAAAGGATTGCATTCGGCTGCATTTAACTGAAAATGCAAGTAATAAAGGTTTAAACGAAATTTTGGTTCATTTTTTCCATATACCAGGAAATCTAGAGGTAACCAGTTGCTGGCATTGATTTAGTGGCTCAAGGATGTCAAGTCTTAGGTCTTCAGGATTCTTTTGGCCTATCCCTTGAGGTCTCATGATGGCTACTTCAGCTGCAGCCTTAAGTTCCACATTTCAAGCAGAAAGAAGGAAGTTCCTGTGCCCACATCAGGAAAGCAAAGTTTCCTAGAAATCCTCCCCCTACATCTCATTGGTTAGGATGGTTACATATAGCCATGCCTATCTCCAAAGGAAGGTAGAAAATAAAGGTTTTTATTTTCTTTATCTTATTCTTTTTGAGCCAGACACAAAATTGCCCCAACAAAATCAAAATTCTCTTATAAAGAAAGAAGGTGAGAATAGATTTGGAGTAGGCAACCAAGGGTCTCTGCTACAGTGTATGTAGGGTATTGCAAATTGCCAGCAGAGCTGGGTGATAGAATGTCAAGGAGGGTGGGTAAGAGATGAGACTGAAAGAACTGAGCGAAGGGAGGATATAAAAGTTTATTTGGAGGGGCCGGCTGGATAGCCCAGTGGATAGGGCACCGGCATACCACATGGGAGGCCCTGGGTTCGGTTCCCGGGGACCTCTCCTAGCGGGCAGACTGCCATTGAGAATGGCAAGCCGCCATGGGCGGGCCAGAGCCGCCGTGGGCAGGGCAAAAAGCTGCCACGGACAGGGCAAAAGCCGCCACGGGCAGGGCAGGTCGCCCGTGAATGGAGCTCAGCCAGCCACTCGTGAACTGAAAGCCGGCCGTGAATGGAAGCAGAAGCCGCCCACAAGCGGGGAAAGCCACACCTGCGCAGTGACCAGTCTCGGCGCGTCGCCGCAGCAGGGGGGAGGGGAGATATGTAATAAAATAAATAAATCTAAAAAAAAAAAAAAAGTTTATTTGGAGAGCTTTTTCATGGGAGAAAATATTCAGAGTTCAGGAACATGTTTGCCTGATGATAGCCACAGAAGTAGTAAAGGAAAGCTCCTTATTCCCACCACATCTTGGCAAGTCGATTGATCAGAGTCCTAGCAATGCAGTGATCAAGGGAGCGGTCCCCTCCGAAAATACTGTTTTGCACAGGCTGCATAAGACCCATGTTTATCTTGTGCCTTCTAAAGGTAAAGATAAAAGTCACTTCTAATGATGTTTCTTTTCTTTATCTTTTTTTTTCCTTCTACTCTTTTTTTTTTCCTACCTTGAATTCACACAAATGTCTCCCGTGACTCCATTTCCTTTCCCTCATCAAGCTGTTTTCAGCACAATTCCACACCCCTGACTGAAAGCCAGATATAGTCATTTCTAGCCTCCAGTGTTTCTGAGAGGTCATTTTGTTTTTTGTATTTTTCAAGGTTCCATCACCCTGTCATGTTGTTGCTACTTTTTTCTTCTCCTCCTGGATGCCTTCCACAGTTGCTTGCAAGAAAGTCTTTGAGCACTCTCCCCTTCTCCCTCTTAGCTCCTTCTCTTCCCCTGCACTCTTACCCTCTCTTTCAGAAAGAAAGACCATTTAAGTTTTTAGTTACCTTTAGAGTTAGGTGTTTCCTGACATCTGATTAAACTCCTCCAGCTATCTATTTATACTCATATTTCATTTTGTTGATATAAATAATAATTTTTAATGGTTATTTTTCTCATCTCGAAAGCAATGCCTACTTATAAAATATTTGAAAAATACAAGTCTACCAACAAAGAAAATGACCCATAATCCTGTATGCCTATATGTAACATTTAATCAATGCTAAATTTCTTAAACTTGATAGCTTTACTTAAGGTGATTACATAAATGAATGTTCCTATTCTAAGGAAATATACATGGCAATGTTAAGTACTGGAAGAGACTGATATATGCAACCTACTCTCAAATGTTTAGAAGATAGATGATTAGATAGATAGATGGATAGATGATAGATGACAGATCAGATAGATATAGCTAGAAAAATAAATATAGATGACAGGTAGATATAATTAGATCAAATGACATACTAAATATAGCAAAATGCTAATAGTTGGTATATCTGGGTATCAGCATGGGGATGCATTGGACTTCTATGTATTGTTTCTGTATTATTTTTGCAATTTTCCTGTAAGTTTGAAGTTATTTCAAAATAAAAAGGTTTTTTTAAAAAACCAAATCGGGGAGTGGATGTAGCTCAGTGGTTTGAGCACCTGCTTGCCATGTACAAGGTCACTGGTTCAGTCCTTGGCACCACCTAAAATTTTTTTTTTGAAAAAAATTTTGAAAACAAATCAAATGGTATTACAAGACTTAGAAGGAACAATAACAATAGTCTCCTGTCCCGCCCTTCCCCATTCTTGATTTCCATTTTTTCTTGATTTTCATCCCTCAGGATCAGACATTTGCAACTCTCTTAATTGTTTCTTGGAATTTATCTATATATTTTGCCTAATACATGCCTTTATGATTATTCCGGAGTTTTAAATTTTAGACATTGAGAAATATCTTCTACAATGGAATAAAAAGATTTAGAACTCATGAAATTTCCCCCCAATGTATACATTTCCCCTTCACCTGGAGTTAGATAACAATTTGATTAAATCACCTTTCAGTGTTTACATTAAAACATGAACATTGTTCACAGTTATTTAATATACTATATTATATTTCCTTTCTAATACAACTTTTTATTTTTTCCTGAAGTCAGTAATTGCCTATATTTTCTCCATTGCCTTGGATTTTTAGTAACTGACCCAAACCTTCAAACAGAACTATAAAACCTGAGTTAGTATAGCCAAAAACATCATTTCATTTTTGTGTGTCAACATCCCTTTCGGAACCATTTATAGTCCTACTCCTATCTTTCACCTTGAACTTCCCATTGTTTCCATCTTGGAAAGTACTTTGACCTCTTTCCTATGTTAGATCTCTTGTTTCCTGACACCCAAGACTTCTTTCTTGCCTTACTTCCTCCTTGATGAAACACAAACATGAGTAGCTTTCTGAGTGCATGGGAGGTAAATTTTTTGCACTCATAAATGACTGAAAATGTCTTTATTCTATCCTCATTTGATTGATAGTTTGGTTGGGTATAGATTTCTAAGTTGCAAATTCTTTTCTCTCAGCATTTTAAAGGGCTTGCTCCATTGTTTTTTTAGCTTTTAGGATTATTGGTAACATATCTGCCATTCAAATTCTTAAAACATTGTATGTCATCTAGATAATTTGTTTTCCTCTTTAGGATCCTTTCTTCATACTTGAAGATCTGAAATTTCACAATGGACTGGCTTGGTGTGGATTGGTTTTCATTCAGTGTGGTGGTCTCTTATTATGCTCTTCCAGTCTGGAAATTTGTGTCCTTTTATTTGGGAGAAATTTTATTTTTCTGCAATTATTTCCTTTCTCCAGTTTTTTGTTTTGTTTTGTATTTTTCAATCTGGAACTTCTATTATTCAGATATTGACTATCTTGGATTGATAACCTTATCTTCTTATCTTTTCTTTCCTCTTCCATCTTGTGTTTTTATATTATTTTCTGTAGATTTCCTCAATTCATCTTCCTACTCTTCTATGGAAGTTTAAAAATGTTCTACTATCATATTTTTAATACCTGTAGCTATTTATGATCCTTGAATTTTTTAATATAAAAAGAGAATTCATTTTTGTGTCATGGAAGCTGAGGACATTTATGATTTTTTTCTGAATTTTTTTTCCCTTCGGCCTTGTTTCTGTTTTGTTTTGTTTTTTTCTGAGTTCCTTTGTTGATCTGTTTTGGTCTCTACTCTATGTTGGAGGCATTCCATAAATGTCTGTTAATCCTGTCTGCCACTTAAAACCTATTTGGAATCTGTGTGCATGAGCAAAGATTGCTGACTCATTGGCGTTCTACTATAGGATGAATAGGACCCCAAAATATAAATGTGTCTTTTCTCTTACACTGATAAATTTCTCTAGAGAAGAATCCTCCATTATCTTACTTAGGAGATATAGGCCTGACTATCAGCATAGAAAAAAAATTATATATATAGTTCTCCCCGCCCAATCTTGTCATTCTGTACATAAAGTTTTCTAAAATTTGTGTTCATATAACTATATATCTAAGACAACTTATGGTCTATATTTATAGGAATTTATAAAGTAGCTACTTAGAATTTCATATTATAAATGAATCATTATTTAAACAGTTCACTAATTGGTGGGCATATGGGTTGTTTTTTTATAACAACACAGCAATTGTGTATATATCTTTCTGTACTTGTGCAAGAATATCTGTAAGATACCTTATAACAAGGTCATGTATATTTTAAATTTTGGTAAACATTACCAAATTTCTCTCCAAGAATGTTGTACTAATTCACACTATCACCAGTGGTGTGTAAGGGTGCCTACTTACTATATTCTTTTGCGGGTTTTTTTTTTTTGTATGTGTGTGTTTTTGTTTGTTTGTTTGTTTTTGAGGTACCAAGGGCTGGGGATTGAACCCAGGACCTTGCATGAGGGAAGCCAGCACTCAACCACTGAGCCACATCAGCTTCCCTGAGTTGGTTTTTCATTTGTTTTGCTGGTTATTTGTTTTTGTTTTTTCAGGAGGCATCGGGAACTGAACCCAGGAACTCCCATGTGGGAAGCAGGCACTCAACTGCTTGAGCCACATCCAATCCCTATATTCTTGACATTTCTGAGTATTGTCAAACTTTTTCAACTTTGCAATTTTGATAGGTTTTTAAAAGTATATCTAATTCTAGTTATAACATATATTTCTTTAATTATTAGTGAAGTTGAACAACTTTTACTATTTTTATTATCCATTTGCATTTACTTTTTTCTATTTTTTATTTATTTTTTTAATTGCTGGGATTTTTAAAAAAATATTTTTATTACAGAGTTGCGAACTTACAAAACAATCATGCACATGTGCAGAATTCCCATACAATAACTCTTCACCAACATACCACACCACTGTGGGACATTTGTTACAGATTATGAGATAACATCATCAGACCATTATCACTAACCATAGTCTACAGTGCACACTTGCCATATGTCTTCCACACTCCCCACCACCACCACTATTAACACAGTATGTTCTTAGCACTGATGCAAGAATATTATAGTATTGCTGTTAACTATAGTCCATAGATTACGTTAATTGTATTCTTCCCATGCTTCGCCACATCCTCACCACCCTGCAATAGTGATGTACATCCATTCTAGTTCACAGAAGGACATTCCTGCATTTGTACTGTTACCCACAATTCCCATCCACCTCTGGGTTCACTGTGTTACTCAGTCCCTAGATTATCCTCTAGCTTTCTTTCAATTGACATTTATATCTCCAGACTACCCTTTTCAGCCACAATCCCATTTATAAACCAGCTGCTACTCGCTATAATGTGTTACCATCAACTCTATTTCCACACGTCATTTGCATTTATTTTTTATTTTTATTTTTATTTTTATTTTTATTTTTATTTTTTGAGGTACTGGGGTCAGGGACTGAACCCAACACCTCATAGTGGGAAGCCGGTGTTCAACCATTGAGCTACAACAGACTCCCCTAGTTTTTTCGTTTGTTTGCTTGTTGTTGTTTTTTTTTTTGGAGGTACCAGGAACTGAACTCAGGACTTCCCATGTGGGAAGCTGGCACTCTTACTGCTTGAGCCATGTCCACTCCTAGCATTTATTTTTAATATGAACCTTTTTTGGAATTCTTTGGCCATTTTTCGTACGTTAATGAAATCAGCCCTCTGTCATCATTTACTCTGCAAATATTTCCTCCAATTTGACATCTTTTTTTTTTTTAAGATTTATTTATTTTATTACATATCTCCCCTTCCCCCTCACTGCGGCGACGCGCTGAGACTGGTCACTGCACAGGCGCGGCTATCCCCACTTGTGGGAGGCTTCTGCTTCCATTCACGGCCGGCTTTCAGTTCGCAGGTGGCTGGCTGCGCTCCATTCGTGGGCGACCTGCCCTGCCCGTGGCGGCTCTTGCCCTGTCCGTGGCAGCTTTTTGCCCTGCCCACGGCAGCTCTGGCCCGCCCATGGTGGCTTGCCATTCTCAAGGCGGTCTGCCTGCTAGGAGAGGTCCCCGGGAACCGAACCCGGGGCCTCCCATGTGGTATGCCGGTGCCCTATCCACTGGGCTATCGAGTTGGCCCCCAATTTGACATCTTTTTAAACTTTCTTTTTAGTTTTATTTTTTCATAGTGGAGATTTTAAATTTCTAGTTTTTTTACTTCAAGGCTTCTGGGTTTTGTGTGACATGTAGAAAGGCTCCCTTACCCCAAGATGATAAAAAATATTCACCGTGTTTTCATTAAGTTTTCATGATGTCATTCTATTGTATTGAGATACATAATTTATTTAAACAGTCCTCAATTATTGCACCTTTATGTCATTCCTCATTTTCTGAAAGCTATGTCCTCTTGTTTTGTTCTGGACTCTAAGAAATTGAAGAACAATGGGTGAATGTCTTCTCTCTAAAACCTCTTCATAAATAAGTAAGAATTTTTCTTCCATGGGTTTAATAATCACACTACCTTAAGCACTTTCATTTAATTTTTAGGTTCTGAACCCTCCCTGCTTTATCACATGTGCCTTAGCATGCCGGTGCCCAAACTTGGCACAATACTTTAAGGGTGTGGTGAATTCTAAGTTTAGCAGAGGGATACTTTCCTAGCTCTTGGATGTCACAGTCCTATTAATATAATTCACTATCACAATTAGCTTTATAAAGCCAGTCATACTGTACTGCTGACTCATATTCAGCTGGTGGTCTCAGGCTATCAAATTAATAAAACTAGCAATAATGTTTAACATGTTAGATAGCAGGAAAAATTTTTTACATTCAAAAAAGTTCCTGAGATTTTGGAACACTGGGCCAGAAGATGAAATGTAGGAAGAAATAGAAGTTTTGCACTTATATAAAAAAATCTACTATGTGAGTACAGGATAGGGATGATTTCACTTAACATTGATACAATAAGGCATTTTAGTTGACTGTAAATTTAATATGAGTAACAATATGAAATTGCTGCCAACAAATTTAATGCATATTTAACATGAAAAAATTAGTGTCTGACTGTCCACAGCCTCTCCCCTCTCTCCTTCAGGCAAGAAACTTCTTTCTTGGCAAGGCCAGTTCTTTGGCCTTGTTAAAGGATTGGTAAATTGAGTAAGAGAGGAAGAGGTGTGATTGATCTATTGGAAAAGCTGGGGAGTTGCACAAGGAAAAGAACAGATTCTAAAGACAAGAGGGGGGACTGAGAAAGGCAAGAGCCAATAAGTTCTGGCTGAGACAGAGAGAGTTCGGGAAGTTTTAATAAAAGAGAGAATAGAGAAAGAAATTGGGATCAGCTGCTGTGTTGTGGCAAGTGAGGCTTTTTAGATGAGAAGAGAGTTTTTAAAAGAAGTGTTGCCATGTGTTATGAATAAAGAATCACTTTGTGTGTGTTCTAAAAGACTTAGTAAAATTTAAAAATTGCTTTCCAATTATGTTTGGATGTCTGACATATGTGTCTTTAGATGGAATTTTGAGCTGAGGAGCAGCCACAAGATGTCTCAGCTGTATCCAGGTTACAAAATCTTATACTATATCAACAGAAATAAGATGTTCACCACAATAATGGTGACAATCACATCATTGATCAGACCACATCTGCATTATAACTTCAACCCAGGGTACCACATTTTTACAAGTTGATAAATTCAATCTTTATTCTCATTTTTCAGAAAGCTTGGAATTTTTGTTGTTAAAATTATTATCTGCACACAACCAGAATAGTCTCAACTTCTTCATAAATTTATTTTTAAAAGTATGAAATTAGCCTGGCAGATATTGAGGCACAATATTTCTATTCCACTCAAATGTATTTAGAATCTGATAGTTTGTTAGGTGTGTGCAAAATGGTGCCATATAAGTTGATCATTTGGAGATGATATATATATGTATATGTATATGTATATATACATAATGAGAATCAATTTCTTTTTCTGCAAAATGAGACAACTGGATCAAATTATCTCTAAGATCTCTTTCAGTTTTAAAATCCTACAATTCTGGTTCAAGAACAATAAAAGTATAATGTGTTGCTATTTCAGTTTGTTAAAGCTGCCGAAAGCAATATCGCAGGAATGGGTTGGCTTTTCAATGAGAATTTATTAACTTACAAGCTTACAGGGTTTTTTT
>PVKH010018360.1:0-15150 GCA_004027955.1 Chaetophractus vellerosus | reverse complement strand
TGGGCCCTCCAGGCAGGCGGCTTGCCCCGCTCGTGGGTGGCTCCATTCCGTTTCACAGACAGCTCCAATCCGTGTGTTGCAGGCAGCAGAGCTCCGTGTTTTGCGGGCTGCTCGGCTCCGTGATTCACAGGCGGCAGTTCCGTGTTTCATGGGTGACTTGCCATGCCCGTGGTGGCTCCACCCTGCCCGTGGTGGCTTTTTGCCTTGCCCACGGCGGCTTGCTTTTCTCAAGGCCGTCTGCCCGCTCGGAGAGGTCCCCGGGAACCAAACCCGGGGCCTCCCATGTGGTGTACCGGCGCCCTCATCCACTGGGCTATACAGCCGGCCCCTAGAGGCCTGATTTTAATGTCTGGTACTTTGTGGCTGTTTTGCTCATCCTTAAGTAAATAACACTGATTCTTCAATTTAGCTAACATGTTCATAGAGCTATGCTAGGAGAATGGTGGTCTTAACTATCTGCAAGATTGGCTCTAGGTCTTGTGCTACTTCTTGTGCAGTCTTTTACTCATCCTTCTCTTTTTTGTGTCCTCCCTGCACAGAGATTCCTGGTACCTTCAAGTCCTAGGCCTTTTAGGGATTCTGGTAGCAAAATGACTTCCTCCCCCTAACCTCAGCAACTTAGGTTTCACCTTTTTCTGGACTGTTAAATTAGTTTCTGCTGTTTGTGCATCTGTTTTCCATCTTACAAAATTTTGTTCACATCTAATCTGCTATAGTTTTTTTTTTCTTATTCCTGTCTTTGTTTATATATACCTTTTTAATTCCAACTGTAATTTTAGTTAGGCTTCCAAATTGGGTGATAAATGACAATGTTTAGTCCTCCATGTTTAACTGGAGATCCCATACAGACTTTTTTCTGTTAATATACCATTAATACACAAACACATACTTGCCCATTTCCCCTCCCAACCCTGCAAAAAAGGGCATATGTACTAATTTACAGCTTGCTTTTTTTAAAAAAACGAAGTTTTCTTTAGTTTATAAAGCTCTATTTTACCATTTTTAACTATAAGTTAAAGACTTAAATTTTATATGTATGTCTGTAACTTATTTATTCTGTCCTCTGTTAATGATCATTTAGGTCATTTTAGCTTTTACTACTATAATAATGCTGTTCTGACCATCCTTTTAAACACGCAATTGCCTTCTTGTGGCAATTTGATTTTTTTGTTGTTGTTGTTACATATCCCCCCCTTTCTGCTTGCTCTTGCTGTGTTAAGTTTTTTGTGTTCTTCTGTGTCTGCTCTGTCTCCCCCCATTGCGGCGACATGCTGAGTCAGCGCACTGCGCAGGTGGCTCTGCTCCGTTCGCGGGCAGCTTTTGCTTCCGTTCGCGGGCGGCTTTGCCCTGCCCGTGGCGGCTTTTTGCCCTGCCCACAGTGGCTCTGCCCCGCCCATGGCGGCTTGCTGTTCTCAAGGCAGTCTGCCCGCCTGGAGAGGTCCCCGGGAACCGAACCTGGGGCCTCCCATGTAGTGAACCAGCGCCCTATCCACTGGGCTACGGCCGGCCCCCGCAATTTGATTTTTTGTAGAGTATATTTTTTTATGAAATTTGTAGGTCAGTGGCTGTTTGCATTTTAAGTTTAATATATACTATCAAATTGCCCTTAAGAAAAAAACTGTGCCAATTTATATCCCAGACAGTTATAGTTAAGATCATGGATTCTGGGGCCAGACTACTTATTTGCTGTGTGACCTTGGTAACTTCCTTAACCTCTTCGGTTTCCTCACCAATACAACAGCATCTACTTTGTCAAGTAGTTGCGAGAATTAAATAAGGTTGTCTAGGTAGAGTACCTAGACCAGTGCCTGGTACAGAGCAAAGTAGTACTCTCTGTTAGCTGCCTTTTATTTGTTTGTGTTGTGCTAAGATTTCACAACCAAAACATTCTATGTTTTCACCAGTTATCTCTATGGAGTTTAGTGGGAATTTCTTAGGAAACCTTTGAGAAATCTTATTTATTTACATTTTGTATCAAATGTAAATTATAGTTTAAAAATTATTATATTATAGCTTAGCCCAGGCGTTCATTTTTCACTGTCAAAAAAGTCTTTGTGGAGCCGGCTGTAGCTCAATTGGTAGAGTGCCAGTTTACCACGTGGGAGGCCCCGAGTTTGGGTCCCAGTGCCTCCTTGAGTGGGCAGACCGCCTTGAGAAGGCAAGCCTCCATGGCAGGGCAAAGCCGTCACGGGCAGGGCAAAGCCGCCCGCAAGCAGGCAAGGCCACCACCTGGTGAGCTGACTCGGTGGGTCCCCGCAACTGGGGGGAGACAAGCAGACACAGAAGAATGTAAAAATCAACACAGCAAGAACAAGCAGAAAGGGGGGGGTGGATATATATATATTAAAAAAAAGTCTTTGTAATTTGTTGATTTGGTTTCGTTGTTTTTGTTTCATAGCACTCCTACCAAAGGCATAGAGAACAAAGCTTTTGATCGCAATACAGAATCTCTCTTTGAAGAACTGTCTTCAGCTGGCTCAGGCCTAATTGGAGATGTGGATGAAGGAGCAGATTTACTAGGTATGACAGCTTATCTGAAGTAGTATCATAGTGTTTTAAAAATAGTTTTTTAAAGTGATATAATTGAAAATTCCTTTAAAATGTCCCTTTCTGCCCAGTGGTACAGGGCTATTATTGCATTTTTTGGTAATTGCTAGAAAGGTATTCTTTGCGATCGTGACAGTTTTAAATGAAAGCATCTTTATATATTGGTACTCCTAAAATTGAATTGCATTTAAATTTTTGTTTTGAATTTACATGTGATAAAATTTATTGAACTCCTGCTATATTCCAAGAACAGTATTATTACACATAAGGAATACAGTGATATATATGTATATGGTATGTATATCCAAGTATGGATTGATGGATTATTAGTTCTTGGCTTAAACAAATTTCAGTAAATACTGTTGACCTTAATTAAATAATAAAAAGTAGAGCATTTGATTTTTCTGAGATTTCATAGAGATTATGTTTTAGCTCTATCAGGAAATGTAATCATTTAAAAGTTTGCGTTGTTGAAGAACATATAGTGATTGGTTCTTCCACTGTCTGGTGATCTTTGCCTAATAGCTTAGCCTAGGTCTTAGTTTGCTGGTGTATAAATTGGAGGCACTGTACTCCATTTCAGGAGGTGGCAAACTGCGGCCCTTTAGCCAAATCCATCTCCCTGCCTGTTTGTACAAATACAGTTTTATTGGAACACAGTTATGCCTATTCATTTACTTATTGTCTCTGGTTGCTTTTGCACTACAATGGCATAGTTGAGTAGTTTGCAACAGAGATCTTATAGCCCATAAAGCCTAAAATATTTACCATCTGGACTTTTACAGGAAAAGCTTGCCAATTGCTGTTATGGATGGTTTCTGAAGTTCTTTTCAGCAATAATTACATGATTCTCTGCTTGCTTCCCATGTTTGAGATCCCGGGTTCAACTTGCAGTACCTCAAAAAAAAAAAAAAAAAAATCAAAAAATACCTTATAGAAGTTGAAAACCTTACAGAATTAGAATCCCATGCTTGGAATAGATGATTGCTTTTGAAAAAAAATTATATCTATTAATGTAATTGTAATACAGACTACATTGTTCTCTAACAATGCTGTTTATCAATTCTTGTGAATGTAGAAGGGCATTTCTTACATTAATTTATGTTAAATTTCCTATTGATTACCAATTTTGTTAAGTATTTTTTGGAGGAAACATAATTTCTGTCTAAATGGAGCTGACAATCTATTTAGTAAGAGAAATGGAAAGTATATAAATATAACTATTCCAAGTCAGACATAAAGAGACTGTCTCCATTAAAGTCCAAGTAAAGCATTTGAAGAAATTGAATGAATTGCATTTTTCAAGAAGGACTAGAAAAGATAAATGTAAGAATGGAGTGTTCCTTAAGAGTTAATTTAAATGGAATATAATTAAACTAACAAAATTGTTCCCCACACTTCTCTAATCTTTGACCTTGGCTTGATAAATACATAGCCCATTTCTATAACGTATTATTCATTTCTCTCTTGTTCTAAAGATACAAGTTTCTTTAAACTCATAAATAATGTAATAATTTGAAAGAGACAACCCCAACTGTTTGTCTTTATCTTGACTGTTCTCTTATTTCTTGGCTTCCTTATTTTCAGTGACCCTTTTCTCCATTCAGTTTAGTTCCCAATAGTTATATTCTAACACTTGGAAACCATTTATTCATATATTCCTATGTCCTACTTTGGGGATTTTCTTTCTCTTGATTATCTTCTATCCTGTATTTTCAATTTACATATCTTTACTAACTTCTTCCTATTATTTAATTAACATGTTCAGATATTTTCCATTTAAAAATAAAAATATTGCCCTCCTCTGACCTTACATCTTCTATTCTCTGCCACCCTATCACTCCATTTCTAGTCAAATTTTTATGCAGCATTATTAACTGAGTGTCTCCTCTGTGCCAGGCACTGTACAAGATGCTTATGATAGGGGGCCGGCTGTATAGCCCAATGGATAGGGCGGCGGTTTACCACATGGGAGGCCCTGGGGTTCAGTCGCCGGGGCCTCTCCGGGTGGGGAGACCGCTTGAGAAGGCAAAAGCCACCATGGGCAGGGCAGAGCCGCCGTGGGCAGAGCAGAGCCGCCTGTGAGCAGAGTGGAGCCGCCCGCGGGCAGGGCAGAGTCGTCCGCAAGCGGGGCAAGCCGCCCGCGAGTGGGCAAGGCCACCACTCACCGGGAAGCTGACTCGGCGCGTCACTGCAGCGGGGGCGGGGGGGGGGGAGGGAGACAAAAGTAGAAAATTTTTTTAAAAATCTTTAAAAAAAAGATGCTTGTGATTCACCAGTGAACAAAATAGATTTCTTGAAAGGGTTGCTACTTCAGTTGGCAGGGTTTTCACTTACTCCTCATCTCACTGCAATCTGGCATTCTCCCCCACACTCACTACCACCTGAAACTGCTCTTGCTCTGGTCTTCAACAACCTTCTTGTTTACTCTGTCCAGTGGTTCCCTCTTAGTTCTTACTTCACACATCCTCCCAATAGCATTTGTCTTTAAAGCTATCTTTGCTGGGTTTCTGTGATATCAGACTTGCCTGCATCCTTTTCTTCCTCTTTGATTGCTCGTTTTCAGTTCAATTCAACTCCTATTCCTTTGCCCATTCATGTCTCCTGTCCTAGGCCTGCATCTTTGTTTGGTAAATCTTATATGCTCTCATTGTTTCTTGGCTTTTGTGACTGATTACTTCCAAATTTTTAATCTTCATCCCAGATCTTTTTTTTTTTTTAATTTTTAATTAATTTATTTATTTTACATATCCCCCCTCCCCCGCTTGTTCTTGCTGTGTTCACTTTTGCTCTCTTCTGTGTCTGCCTTGTCTCCCCCCGCTGCAGTGACGCGCTGAGTCAGCTCACCGGTGACCGGCGGCCTTGCCCACTCACGGGCAGCTTGCCCCGCTGGTTGGCGGCTCCGTTCTGCTCGTGGGCGACTTACCTTGCCCGTGGCAGCTTTTGCCCTGCCTGTGGCGGCCTGCCCCCTCAAGGCAGTCTGCCCCGCTCAGAGAGGCCCCTAGGAACTGAACCCGGGGCCTCCCATGTGGTGTACCGGTGCCCTATCCACTGGGCTACAGCTGGACCCCAGATCTTTTTTAGAGCCCCAGACTACTATATCCAAACTGACCACTAGACACCTCCAAGATGATTTATAGGGATTTGCACTTGACATGCCCTAAAGCTCAGTTCATCACCTTTATTGTCCTATGCCCCAAGGCACCAAAGTTTACTACCTCATTTCGCCATCCTAGACCTTTCCCATTCCCCACCCCCAGGCAATTACTGAGGCTTGTTTTTTCCCCTCTCCTAAATAAACATTTATCCCTCTTGCCTTCACTTAAATGACATACCCTCCAAGAATTCTTCCTTGCTCCCCTAATTAAAGTTTAATTGTCCCTGAAATGTATTCCCATGGCACTGCATTTTTTCTCTTATGTCACTTTTTACACTTTACTGTAGTTGTTTATGTGCCTGTTTCCCTGGATGGACCAGGATATCTGTGTCATTCATGATCACTTTTGAGTCTTTAGCACATGGCACAGCAACTAAATGAAAGGATTGCTAAATTCTAAGTTTGGTTTCACCTCTAATCTGTGATTCTTCTGTCTTTGGTGGGTTAAAAATCCTTTATAGGAGAATTTATAAGAAACCAATGTACTTTTGACAAAATGCACGTATAGAAGTAGATAAAATTGTGTATGCAATCTTAAAGGTTACTAGATAATTAGCTTCAATCTATAGACCTAGGTGGAAAATCAATGCTAAAAATCCAAATGAGATTTCTATGATCTTTAAAACTGTCTGGTGGATTTTTGCTTTTAATAAAGTTTCAAATATATTAGACCTATGTTTAAGTGTTCAATAGAAATGGGCCCACTTCAAATTATGTTTTTTCTTTTAGTTATATGGAGTTAGTATTTGTTGATACATTGCAAGGTGAAAATATTTTGACAATCCTATTCACCATATATTAAATTAATACACTAGATTTAAGAAACCTCTTCATTGGAAATGTATAAATTTAATGGAAATTTTACGCTCTAAGGATATGTGTCTCCTATAGTACTTATTTGAATTTTTTTCCTTTTTATAATATATATACTTTATTGCATTTAGTTAATGGTTTCTCTACATCCTTTAAAGTTCTTTGTTTCCTCTCATTTTAAAATAAATGAGTTTAGTTTTTGCTTTCTGAAAACAATCTAATTGAGATTCTCATTCAATTTTCTCTTGGGCTGCTTACCCAGGGGAATATTCTGGTGTGTATGCTTTTAAATATTTAAATATTACTGCTTTTTAAGCCTAGGGTGTTCTTGGCTGCTGTTCTCATTTGCTTTCTCATCCATTTTTCTGCTTAGCTTTTTAATTTTTTATTCTTTTTGGCCTTGCATATATTTTCAGCATTTATGCTTGCTTTTCTGTGCTTGAGAATTTTTAGCAAATGGTTATTAAATAAACTTTTTTCAACTAGTCTAAGCCCTATTTCTTCTGTCTCGATAGCTTTATTGAAAAGCTAACATTAATGTTTTGGGTTTTTGTTTTTTTTTTTTTTTGAGGTACCGGGGCTGGGGGATTGAACCTAGCACCTTGTATCTGGGCAGCCAGCACTCAAACCCTGAGCCACTTTGGCTTGGCTCCCCTGAGTTAGTCTTTTCATTTGCTTGCTTACTGTTTGTTTGTTTTTAGGAGGCACTGGAAACTGAAACCGGAACCTCCCCATGTGGGAAGCAGGTGCTCAACAGCTTGAGCCACATCCGCTCCCAATATTAATGTTTAAAGCAAATATTTGTGTATATCTTACCAAAATTTATTTTGGAGTTCGAACTTGGAAACTTTTTTAGTTTGGTTTTATTTTCAGTTTTTGGAGGATATGTAGATGATTAAATAAGCTACTATTTATACTACTTAAATTCTTCATAGTAGAAGTGTCCTGATCATGAGAATATTTCAAAAACATTTATTATACTGACAAAATATTGAATCCCCATGTGAGCATTGAATTTTTAGCATTCTTAGGTTTTTAAAAATAATCTTTGTCACTTTGAATATTATCTTTTAAAAAAAATAAAGGGACACATTAAATCCTTTGCCTTATATAAGTTTTCTTTAAAAATATTTCCTCCCTTTTCAGTTGAGTTATGAATATCACTACTTCTACTAAATGTAAATTTCCAGCATTAGCCCACAATTTCTTAGGATAAATAGGTGGTGGGTTTTTGTTTTGTTTTTATAATTTTATGAGATATATACCTTTTGTGTATTATCTCATTTCTTCAGTTATTTTATGAGCAGGAAATCAAATTGCTTTCTTCTTATAGATCACTACATTGGATTTTACAACTAATGTTCTACATGAGTACCTTACATTGCTTATTAAAATAGTAAAACTGAACACTATAGTTTCAGATCAGTGAAAACTGAACACTATAATTTCATAGATGGCACTTTGAAAGAAACTTTATATTATTGATTTTGGGTTTTCAATCAAATCATTTTTAATTTTACTGTGAGAAAGAATTGGCAAAACATGTATTTCTTTAGGTATATCATAAATATCTTATGAATGAAGGAAATCACCTTATCTTTATTTCCATCTTTTGCACATCATTATGCATTAAATCATAACATTGTTATTCCAGTTGTTTTTCCTGTCATGCATAAAACTTTATAGACTAACAATCTATTTTTCATGTGTTTCTTACATAAAACATTTCTTGTTCTTTGTTTTTGCTTTACATGGAATGCATGGGCTTTAAGACCATAATTTCTTTGGTAAGGTTTCACCTGCTTTGGGGTTCTGTCTCTCTTTGTCCTTGTCTTTGCCTGTTCTCAACTAATAAGACCTAATTTTTAGGCAAAAGCATAAAATACCAACTGTGATTTGAAAACACTTTTGATCCATATCAATACCATCCCCCCAAAAAAATAATGCTATTTGTTAGAATATTTGGCAGAAAAGTCTCAGTCCTTTTGAAATATTATCCACGAGAAAAAATATATAGATTAAGTTATAAAACAATGGCTAACAAAATCTTTAGCTTTGTTTTGTGATGGACAATTATTTCTAATTTTATAATTCATACAAGTAGAGACTTCAAGTAAAAAGATAAATAAAATAAATTTAAAGGACAGATAAAATTTGTAAAATAAATTTTTAGCTATAGCTCTTTATATTGTAAACATATATACTTTTATTAAAAGTTTATTTTTAAAGACTTAACCTCTTTCTTTTGACAGGAATGGGTCGTGAAGTTGAGAATCTCATATTAGAAAATACGCAACTGTTGGAAACCAAGTAAGTATATACAGAATTGTAACAAGAAACAAAAGATACCAAATTTCCTTATTCTCCAAGTCAATGCTTATTCATTTAAACAGCACTGTGCGGTCTCTCTACCTCTATCTCATTCCTCTTCTTTGGATGTGTGCATGTGCATGCGTGTGCATACGCATACTCACACAAACAGGTAATGGGACCTACATTTCACTAATGGATGTTTCATTGCTCTTTTATGAAAAGATAGATTTGCATCTCTTTTCCACTCTACAAGTATCCATGCCTTTCTCTTACTCTTCTGAATGTATTCCGTACTTTTTTCCTACCTTCCCTGGGATTCGTCTATTTTCTTCCCTTTTCTCCTAGGGTTCCTTTTGTTTTAGCACAGAAGTTTTGATCTATACCCAGTCTACCTCTTCAGAGCTCTCCTTCATAGTTGCAGGTCCTCTAGTACAATTTGCAGGGTCTTAGGCCCTCAAGCAGACTGAACATCTATGGTATAGATGGGACAGGTCTGAGTCATGTGGAAAAGCAGGCTAGGTCCTTTTGTACATTTGCTGTGTCAGAGAAACTGTGGACTATCTGTGTATATTCAAGACGGAGTGTAGCTATAATGAGGTCCTACATAGACTATACCCAAAAGGAACTGGATCTTGGATTTTTTTTCCCAGTTTGGACTTTTTTCTCTGTAATTATTATTATAATTATTATTATTTGTTACATATACCCCCCCGCCCCCTTCTGCTTGTTCTTGCTGTGTTCATTTCTGCGTTCTTCTGTGTCTGCTTTGTCTCCCCCCGTTGTGGCAATGTGCGGAGTCAGCTCACCGGTGAGTGGCGGCCTTCCCCACTCGCGGGCGGCTTGCCCCACTGGCGGGCGACTCTGCTTTGCTCTCGGGCAGCTCCGTTCTGCTCGTGGGCGACTTGCCTTGCCCATGGCGGCTCTCCGTAATTATTAAAGGTAACTTCAAGGAATAATTTTACTTTATTTCTTGGACGATATCCTTTCAGAATTTATTAATAACAGTACCCCTACAAATGCTAGTTTTAAAAATGTTTAATCTTACTTAATTCTGGCTTTTCTATTAGTTGGAGGCCCGCCTTGCTTTATCAATTTATTTTTGGTTGGGTACGTGTGTTATTTTGACTTTATCTAGCAAGCAACATCAGGTAAAAATGGCTTCAAGTATTCAGTTATTCAGCTTTATGATTGTATAGTTATTTTGGTCTACAAAAGAATAAGCAGAGAGATAGAATATTTATTTGTAATGATGCACTTGAAATATGTGTTTCTTAGAAATGCTTTGAATGTAGTGAAGAATGATTTGATAGCAAAAGTGGATGAACTGACCTGTGAGAAAGATGTACTGCAAGGGGAATTGGAGGCTGTGAAACAAGCCAAACTGAAGCTAGAAGAAAAGAACAAGGAATTGGAGGAAGAGCTTAGGAAGTAAGTTTTGACCATGTTGTTCTAAACCAAACTCTCTTTGCCAGTGTGCTACCAAAAGGTTATAGGTGTAACCCTGAGATTGATGCCTTCAGCTCTCTCAAGGCAGGAAAGGCCAAGAGTTGCCTGGGATAAGCTGAAACACCCTGGCCTCTGCTATGAGCAGTACCCACTCCATTTACCAGTGTGTTATCCAAATTTTATCATTTTTATGTCTGCTGTGATGTTGAAAAAGGTAGAACTGTTCAAATATGTTCATTTTGATAATAAGGAAATTAGAAACATTCATTATTTTCCATCATCTAGCTTCCTTTAATACCTGGTAGGAACAGTAATACAATAAAATTCCCCTGCATGAAGGCAGCTAAATACCTGTTTAGAAAAGGAAAAGAAATAACCCTTTGATGGTGGTTAAAATTGTTGATCTACTCTTTCATTCTTTGAAAAAGTGAACTCAATTAAAAAAACTTGTCTTTTTTCCCCCCACTAGAGCTCGTGCAGAAGCTGAAGATGCAAGGCAAAAAGCAAAAGATGATGATGATGTAGGTTTACAGTTTGGTACTTTTTTCATGTCACATTTTGGTATTTTGGGAAAATCTTGCTAATTAAGCCTTGAAAACAGTACTATAAACATGAAAAAGAATGTCAGAAGACATGTTATAGACATGAATAGGGTAACTCATGCCTCCACATGGTACCCAGATCCTAAGGTTTCTAGCCACATGCATTGTGCTCATTTTTCCTCCATGGCACATACACTCTTATCTATGGCTACCTGCTCAAACTCAAGGACCAAACTGAGGCATTTTGTATTTTGTTTTGTTGTTGTTTGCTTTGTTTGAAATTCTGATTAAGAAATAGGAAAGTTTAATAAAAATTGTTTAATAGTATTGAACATTAAAATATAAAAAAATACATATGAGCTTCATACCAATATTATTAGCATATTAATTTATTAATAACTAGATCATCACACCTATAGCAGGTGTTTGAAAGTCAAGGGCCAGACCTGAGCTATATGGTACCCCTCAGTCTCCTATTTATGTTTTTTATATAATATTTGATACATATAAAAATATATGTAATGTGTAAGTTTTACGAAACAATAAATGAACATCCATGAACCCACTACCCAACCTAAGCACTAGAACATTACCAAACACTTGTGCTCCTCCTCTCCAGAGGAAACCACTATCTTGTATTTATTGTTTTCTTACTTAAAAAAAAAAAATTTATCATACCATCTATGTATATATCCCTACAATATATGGTTTGGTTTTCCTTGTTTTTGTTTTGTACAGTATTTAGTTTTGGAGTCTTGCTTCTTCCAGTCAATATAATGCTTTTGAGAATCTTCTGTGTTGTAGCAGAGTGCTATAGTTCTTTCATTTTTACTGCTTTATTATAATATCCCATTATATGAATATACTATAATTTATGTATCTGTTTTCCTGTTAATGAACAGTTAGGTCATTTTCAGTTTTTTACTACCTCAAACAATGCTGTGTGAACATTATAGTACATATCTCCTGGTACATAGGAACAAGAGCTTTTTCCAGGGTATATAATTAGCAGTGGGATTGGTAAGTTACATTTATTTGACATTTATTTATTTATTTATTTATTTATTTATTTATTTATTTTTAATTTTTTTTTAAAAGATTTATTTATTTTATTACATATCTCCCCTCCCCCCTGCTGCGGCGACGCACCGAGACTGGTCACTGTGCAGGCGCGGCTTCCCCGCTTGTGGGCGGCTTCTGCTTCCATTCACAGTCGGCTTTCAGTTCGCGGGTGGCTGGCTGCGCTCCATTCGCGGGCGACCTGCCCTGCCCGTGGCGGCTTTTGCCTGTCCGTGGCAGCTTTTTGCCCTGCGCACGGCGGCTCTGGGCCACCCATGGCGACTTGCCATTCTCAAGGCAGTCTGCCCGCTAGGGGAGGGCCCCGGGAACAGAACCCGGGGCCTCCCATGTGGTATGCCGGCACCCTATCCACTGGGCTATCCAGCCGGCCCCTGACATTTAAAGGAGAGGCCAAGATCTATGGCAAGGGAGGGCAAAGAGAGGAGGACTGCTAAGGACTAAGATCAGCCTCTTTCTTACTGTCCCAAACCTTTCTTTCATCTCTGACCTAAAATGTGCACTCAGCAGAACAAAAGCCCTACAGTTAAACCAGTCTTCCTTCCCAGAAGAGAGTTTAAAAAGCAGTTGACTTTAAGACCCTTTGGGGTCTTACCCCTCTGCTTATTCCATAGTCAACATATCCCATATTCTCCCTTAGAAGAATTCTGATTAATAGAGTTGCCCCATCTTGTTCCATTTCTATTGGTGTTTTAGTAACTCTTACAGTTGGGCATCTTGGTAACTAGCTGATGAGTTTATTACTCTTTTACGCTGACCTTGCCTATGTATAAGGATTAGTAATTTGTAAATGAACCTCTTTTGGAATATAACTAATTTCTAAATGACCTGAAATTGTAAAAGGACATGAATTTAAAATAATGTTGGTAGAGCAACATTTTTAGGTGAAACATATAAGAGCATATTAAGTCTATATAGAACAGTTAACTTTTCATTCAGAATCTTTGTAACTTCTTTAAAATCTGTTCAAATATCTGTATTTATATTCAGAAATTATCCTTTATTCATAAGCAGTTATTTAAATCTCTTTATTGATTTTATTTTCATAAAGGCCATTTTTCTTTAAGTGTTTCATTAAATTAGAAATTAAGGAATGTTTAAATGCTTAAAAGATTTTACTTAAGTCTGAAATTAAAACCAAAACAAATAAAGGTTCCCAGAGTGATCTGTAGTCTTGTATTCATTATAGAGCGATATTCCCACAGCCCAAAGGAAGCGGTTTACTAGAGTAGAAATGGCCCGCGTTCTAATGGAGAGAAACCAATATAAAGAGAGATTGATGGAGCTTCAGGAAGCAGTTCGATGGACAGAGATGATTCGGTTAGTATGAGAAGTGTTCTGGTGTTTTTCTCTTATTTCCTAAGTTTGGATATTCCTTCATTGAGAACTGGAGTCCTGCCTTTGAAGGTCCAATCCCCTTGCTCCATTTACTGAGAGAAACTTTCTAAAGTATCACTCCGAATTAGTAATAGAATAGGATCAAAGTGGGTACCTTTTAGGCCAGTAAGGACTCTTGGAGAAGAATATTTCCATGACTTTTAAAAAAGTAATTTTTATTGCTTAGGAATGATGGTTATTTTTCAAGAGAATATAGAAATTAACACAACTTTAGCAGTAATATCAGGAAAAGATAATTTCAGATGCCACATAGAAAAAGAAATCATTTTTATTAAGTTTCTTCCTGTGAAATACATAGCTCTTATTTAATTTCCCCCCTTTCTGACTATTCATGTAAAATGCATCTGCATTGACATCTTTCAGCTAATTGGATCCCCCCCCCCCGCCTTTATTAGAGAAGTTGTGGGTTTACACAACAATCATGTATAAAATACAGGATTCCCATATACCACCCCACCACCAACACCTTGCATTGATGTGGAACATTTGTTACAATTGATGATAGCACATTTTCATAATTGTACTATTAATTAAAGTTCATGGTTGAATTTAGGGTTCACTGTATAGTGTAGCTCCATGGATTTTTAAAAAATGTTTATTCTGTTACTATATAAACAAATCTATCATTTCCCCTTTTAAATCATACACTCATATATATCTTAGTGCTGTTAATTGCATCCATAATGTTACACTACCATCACCACCATTCATCATCAAAACATTTCCATCATTCCAAACAGGAACCCTGTACATTTGAAGCTTTAACCTCCCATTCCCTTTCCCCAACCCATCCCTTGGATACCTATATTCTAGATTCTGACTCTATGCGTTTGCTTATTCTAATTTGTTTCAAATTAGTGAGGTCATTCAGTATTTGTGTCTGGCTTATTTCACTTAATATGATGTCTTCAGGATTCATCCATGTTGTTGCATGTATCAGGACTTTATTCTTTTTTTTACAGCTGAATAATATTCCATTGTATGCATATACCATATTTTATTTCATTCATCAGTTGATGGATACTTGGGTTCTTCCATCTTTTGGCAATTGTGAATAATGCCACTGTGAACATCAGTGTGCAAATACCTGTTTGAGCCCCTGCTTTCAATTCTTTGGGGCTAGTAGTGGGATTGCCGGGTCAAATGGTAGTTCTGTATTTACCAAACTCTCTTCCACAGAAGCTGCACCATTTTACATTGCCTTTAGCAATGAATGAACGTTCCTGTTTCTCTTCATCCTCTTCAACACTTGTTATTTTCCATTTTTTTAATAGCTGCCATTCTAATGGGTGTGATATGGTATCTCATTGTGGTTTTGATTTGCATTTCCCTGATGGCTAATGATGTTGAACACCTTTTCTGGCCATTTGTATGTCTTCTTTGGAGAGATGTCTGTTAAAGTCTTTTGCCTGTTCTTTAATTGGGTTGATTGTTTTGAAGTTCCCCTGTTTACAGGAGTTTGGTTGTTTCCTCAGGGACAAACCTCCCTCTCCTGGGTATCTGAAGCTGGCAGGCTTTTGTCCCAGACTGTCCACCTCTGTAGTTTTTTGCACTTCTTTTGTTGTCTCACACTGCTTTTTCCTGGAGAGCAAATTCTGGGAGAAGGGTCATCCCAGGAAGGACATTGCCAATTTTGGCCTTTTCCAGTCATAACAGGGCTAGTGACGCATAAAGGGGGCACAGACCACCTCCAAAGTGCCTGTTGAAGGGGAGGGGGCCAGGAAGGGCGCCAAAAACTTCTCCAATGGCTCCCCCAAAGATGAGCTTTCCTGGCCTGCCTGCAAATGCAGCCCTTCAGCTAACTTTCCCCCCGGCAGCCCTGAGGAAGCCCTGCCTCTTTTTATCTTCACTGCCTCT
>PVKH010018359.1:0-15153 GCA_004027955.1 Chaetophractus vellerosus | reverse complement strand
TCAAAAGGCTCTCACAGCCACAGAAACAGAAGAGCCTTAAGGACTTGATTTTTTTGGGCTCCACTCAGCTTCAAAAGGTCTTAGAGTTGTAAATCTAGACCTGCTAAATATGTTAGATCATTTATTTCATGAAAGAGGTGACTGGAAACCACTTCCACAGCATCAGAGTTTATTGGACAGGACAACTGTGTTGAGTGAAGCAAAGATGACTTGGGTTGGGGAGCCTGCGAGATAATAGCGGCGTTATTCACAATCGCCAAAAGATGGAAGCAACCCAAGTGTCCATTGACCGTTCAATGGATTAATGTGTTATATACATGCAGTGGAATGTTATTCAGCTGAAAAAAAAGAAAGAAATTCTGATAAAAGCGATAACATGGATGAACCCTGAAAACATAATGTTGAATGAAATATGCCAGATACAAAGGGACAAATACTGTGTGATCTCACTGTCTTGAAACAATTAGAATAAGCAAACTCATAGAGTAAGAATCTAGAATATAGGTTACCATGGAATGGGATGAGGGTAGGGAATGGGACACTGAGGCTTAAAATGTACAGCATTCCTATTTGAAATGATGGAAACTCTTTGGTAATGGATGGTTTTGATGGTCACAGAACATTTTGAATGCAACTAGCAGCAATAAAATGTATACCTGAATATGATTAAAAGGGGAACTGTTAGATTAGATCTATGGTACCAGAAGAAACAATTATTTAAAAATCCATGGAACTGCACTTCACAACCTGTGAACCCTAAGTTAAACCATGGACTATAGTTAGTAGTGTGATTATAAAAAGTGCTTTCATCAATTGTAACAAATATTCCACACCAATACTAGGTGTTGGTGGTGGGGTGGTATATGGGAATCCCATATTTTATGCAAGATTGTTCTATAAATCCACAAGTTCTCTAATAAATAAATAAAAATGAATTAAGTGAGGCACCAGCACCTTAGAAGTGTTACTGTGGTTTAGTCAGTTACTATTGGAATCCATCATAAAACCAGTCAGGTGTAAATAGCTCAGAGCGCTGCTGAAGTCAGGACAACGTTTTGAAGCAAGCACCTGTCTTACCTGCCAAATCTGTCACTAAAGTTCACCAGTCATAAAGGAGCACTACCCCTACCTAATGGATAAAGTTTATTAAAGCAACTGTTAATAGACTATTGAGTATTTTAAGAACAAATATTTAGCCAGCATTACTTAAACTAAGATAAAAGGAACTCTGGGGCTCATATATACCCTTGAGGTTATGAATTTACTTTATGAGAATTTTTAAATTGGGGATTTGCATTTCAAAAGTAATTTTAGCATATTCTAAATCATTTGTACCGCCATCTTATTAATAAAAACTATCTTCTTTGCATTGATTCCATTTGCTTTTAGATTCAGGATCTCATTGTCCACAATAATTTAAAGTAAACTTCTTAAAATGTTAATGCAACATTCCTTAAAGTGGGGTTCACAAAGCCCAGGAGTCTATCAATGTAGTCTTGAAAATTTGCAATTTCTCAAGTTTGAGAATCTCTCAATTAAGCCCTTGGGCCCTTTGGAAGGAAGTTTTACAGAATCTGTTTCAATGTTAGGGAACCTGACCAGAATTTAAGAATAATCATTACAAGCCATCTTCCAGCTTGTTTTGTGAAAATACCTGCAGTCATCTCTAATAGGACCAAGAATTTGTCAAGTGTAAGGAAGTTTCTGTATCAATCTTAGAATTGATGGCTAACATGCAGCAACAGGAAAACTGGCTAGAACCTAAGCACATATATTAATTCTCTGCAGGAACAAGGCCCTATTCATGGGGAAATATGTTCATTTATCTATGTAGGTCCTTTAAATATCTTTTTACCATCCTAGCCTACAAGCTTTCCTTTATCTGTCCAGTTCTTCCAACTATCTAATATTTACAGACCTGCAAAATCCTCTCTCCCAAAAAGCATGCCCTAACATAACCATTATCCCAAAGCAATTTCTTTCTCCATTTAGTTCAATCAACCATAGCAGAAATATTCTTTTTCAAATTATATCTTCCGTTTTCAGATGTGGGAGATAAGAATCATAATTCTTGCATCTCCAAAAGCACACCCTGAGACAAGGAGACAAGCACAGATAGTTTATTTACCCAGCGATTCAAGGAAGCAGTAGAAAGAGATAAACTAACAAGCAAGGAAGGGTGGAAGACAATAAAGGGTGCATTAACTAAAAAGTTACTACACCAGGAAACTAGTTCTCAACCCATCCTAGGGAATTTGGGGAGATAATCTAGACCCTTGGGTAGGAAATACCTGAGAGTTACCTCGACCAAAGGAAAGTGAATTTAGGCATGTAACTCCCTTTCCGTTGCTGGTTGAAAGCTGGTTCTGGGGGCATTTGCTCTAAGACATTTCAGGTTTACCCTGCCCCAGGGCCAAACTTTCAGCTTCCTTGAGAAAGAGAGCTCTCATGCAGTCTCATGGTGCTATGGGAACAACCCTGGGCATCTGTTGCAATAACTCACAGTGGATAACAATACAAATGGAGGCTACTAATATCATATTGTGCTTAATGTTCATTGTGTACATTTTTGTCCCTCTAGATTAGAAAAATCTCCCAAAGGATTTATAGCCTGATTTTGGAAATGTAGTAATAGTAGATGTATACAGAATACTGTGAAGCATTTTAAAAAGCATATTAGTTTAAAAAAGAAAAAATAATAAAAGGATATATAACATATTGCCATTCAAAGCAATTAAAAATTCTTAAATGCAAATATATTTATACTAGTTTTGTGAGAATAATAACCAATAAAAAAGATATATTAAATTGAATAAAATCTTTGCTCAAGGATTAGAAGTTAGATTTGAAGATAAAATAGAATTATATATATATAATAAAAAAAATAAAATAAAATAAAATAAAATAAGACTATACAAAGACTAGTGACGCCATTGTGTCCTAAACTGTGTAGCAAGATTTATTTAGCCAATACACCAATGACCAAAAAAATTAATTAAAAGTCAAATTTTGGAAAATATAAGATAAAATAAGTCCCATGTTCTTAAATTCTACAAAATCGTATTTAAAACCAAAAGAATGAAAAAAAGAAATTCTCTAATATCTCATATAGCCATGTTTTCCCAGAGAAGTGAAACTTAACACTTTAGGTAACTTTAATAAAATAGATATATCATATTTTAAATATGTGGTAATTTTTCCAATTTAATTAATTCTCAAAACCTTGATTGTGAATTACTTTTATTGAATGTCTCAGGTCAGTGGGAAGCATTCTGGCCTAAATGACTCCAGACTAACATACTTTGAAAGTCTTTATTATTGCTTTCAGCTTTCTCACATTTTTTGTTTCACTTCCTATTGTCTTGATCTTTTTACTTGATTCTGATGTCTCATAGCCTCTTTTTAATATGCTGCATTTCATACCCTGCAGGCTGCACACCCAAATACAACCCTGAAATATTTGAGTATAAAATAAAATAGGATTTCAGGAAATGCCTGAGAGGTTTTCCATGGTAGAGTATTTATTGAAGAATATTTATGTCATCCAAAATTATAACAATTTTGTTAAAGTTGAAAGAATAGTAGAAAGAATAGAAATTTAAGCATTATGAAAAATATATAAAATATAATAACCTTAAGATAAAATGTAATCATTCTAAATTGCTTAGCTTTCATTATGTGAAAATAAAAAAATCATATCTATTCCTTATGGGATGGAGAAAAGAATACAGGTTTTATTGCTTGCTTTTATTTTTTGTAATTTATTACAGGGGCCGGCTCGATAGCCCAGTGGATAGGGCGCCGGCATACCACATGGGAGGCCCCAGGTTCAATTCCCGGGGACCTCTCCTAGCGGGCAGACCGCCTTGAGAATGGCAAGCCGCCATGGGCGGGCCGGAGCCGCCGTGGGCAGGGCAAGAAGCTGCCACGGACAGGGCAAGAGCCGCCACGGGCAGGGCAGGTCGCCCGCAGATGGAGCGCAGCCAGCCACCCGTGAACTGAAAGCCGGCTGTGAACGGAGCAGAGACCACCCACAAGCGGGGAAAGCCGCGCCTGTGCAGTGACCACTCTCAGCGCGTCGCCGCAGCGGGGGGGAAGGGAAGATATGTAATAAAATAAATAAATCTTTAAAAAATAAAATAAATAATTTATTACAAAAAAAATTATCTCATGTAGATTTTAATTCAGGTCAGTAGAAATGAAATTCCTCTGTCTGCATTATATATGGATTTTCTCTGTAATTTAAGGTTGTAACTTTTCAGCTGAAATCAGGAAAACTTAACTTTAGAGATTTAGGGCATCAGAAATAGCATGATCAAACTGGATTGCAATATATATTAGGTGTTAGTTTCCTAGGGTTCCATCATAAACAACCACAAAGTGTGTGGCTTAAAACAACAGAAATTTACCCTCTTAGAGTTCTGGATGCCAGAAGTTTGAAACCAAGGTGTCCTAAGAGCTGTGCTCCTTATGAAAGCTCAGGAAGAATCATGTCTTTCATCTTACATTGTCTGATTGTTGACAGCAATCTTTGACATGCCTTGGCTTGTAGATGCATCCCTCCAATCTCTGCCTTCACTAAAATGTCCTTTTTCCCGTGTGTTGAGTGTCTTCAAAAGGCCTTCTTATCAGGTCAACAGTCATGGGATATGGGGTACATACTAATACAGTATTACCTCATCTTAGTTTATCATAACTGAAAAGACTCTAGTTCCAAACAAGCTCATATTCTGAGGTTCTGCGCAGACATACATTTTATGAGGACACTAGTAAATCTTATGTAGTCTCCCATCTAGCTCCCAAATTCACTTCCATCCCACATGCAAAATGCATTTGCCCTACCCAATATTTTAAAAAATCTTAACCCATTCCATCATCAACTCTTAAGTCCAAAATCATGTCTAAATATCATCAATTGAAAATGTCCCAAACTCATCACCTAAATCATATAAATCAGGCATGAGTGAGACTCTGGGTATGATCTATCCTAGGGAAAACTTTCTCTCCATCCAAAGACCCATGAATTAGGAAACAATTTATCTGTATCAACAATACAGTGGTGAGACAGGTAGAAGATATACATACCAGTGCCAAAAGGGAGAAAACGGAAGGAATAAAGGAGTTACCATTCTAAAGCAAGTTCATTGCTGAGAAGGGCAAATTCTACTAAATGTCAAGGCCTGAAGATAACTCTGTGTGGCTGGCTGTTCTACACTCCAGGCTCAAGGAAGCAACCAAGTCCTCTGGAACCGAGGAGGCTGCTCTACCCTCTGGAACTGAGGTGGTGTCCCTTCCCCTTGGGTGCACACCTCCTGAACCCCTGGTTGCAGCAGCAGTCCCACTGGCCTCTGAGCTACCATTAGAGTCCTTCTTTCCTTTCCTTGAAGGATCACATGTGTTTGCAGCTGAGTAGCTCTATTATTCATTTTCTCCTTGCTCATAAAATTTAAGAGGTACAATCTCTTCGGTTCAAGCTGGCAATATTTTTGGTGGTATAATATGCCCAAATTTCTTGTGGGTTTTCCATGTATATAAAGGGGATCCATGTTATTAGACATGAGATTCCACCACAGACCTTTCCTGGATAAATCCCATCTCCAGTCCTGGTGTTCACTGAGATGATTGATTGGATCCATGAGCCAAATGTCTAATGGCTCCAGCAAGAGTTTTCTTAATAGCTTTGGAGATTTGTTTCCAAGATACAATATAGGCTGAGTATTTTCCAAATCATCAAGTGATATTTTATTTTTGCATAATGGTTCCTTCATCAATTAATTTTTTTCCTCTTTTATGTTACTACAAATAGCAAAGAGAAATCAGGTCACATTTTTCACATTTTGCTCAAAAACCTCCTCAGGTAAGTATTCATGTTAATCACATCTATGTCTTACTTCCATCCAATAGTAGAAATAATTCAGGCACAGAATACGAGAGAAGATGCAGCACATTTCAATATCTCTTCCTTCATCTCCAGTCTGCCAATCACATAGTCTGTGAAATCAGCCATGACCTTGTACATAATCAATTATGAAACATTACATTCTTGTTTTCCCTCAGTCCTTTTCACTGGGATAAATAAAAAAATAAAGAATAACATATACTAGTAATGATTTCAGTCTTGCTTAAGAAAATATTAATAAATATTGGGCATTTCAGTTTTTTAACTAATCCAAGCAAAAAGTATACATTTTTATCATGAAGTTGGGGAAAGAGCCAGTACTTAGTGTTTAGGAGAACCCAGCATACTTTCATCTTGAAGCTTCGATAACAAAGAACATTTGGCTTCCAACGTCACTATGTCATCAAGCTTTGGAAGGGAAAGGGATACATAGTGGACACTGTTGTTTCCCACCCAAATCCTTCCTCCTGCACTCATTGTCCTCCAGTCATGAGGGTTGGTTTCTAATAGTTCACAATTTTTCCCCTTATACAAAATACCCTCAGATGATGGGTGCTTCCTTGCCTGGGTTGCTTTACTCCTTCTCTCCAGAGAATGCTCACAATCAATTACTTATTGATAAAGGGTACACAATCCTAGGCCACTTGTCTCAAGATAGGGCTAATTCTCTGGTGCGCTTGTGTTCTGGCACTCTACCTGTAAATCACACTGAAGCTAGTTTCTAGTTGAGAACATAGGGTTTTTGCTTAATGAAAGCATACAGTTTTTTCTTCCATGATGACCATGCCTCTGAATCTACTTCCTCAGTGAATCACTTGCAGAAGAATCCCCATAGGAGACTTTGCTTATAGGGAACTTGCCCAGTGATAGGCAGGAAAGAACTTACTTAGAGGCTTTCTAAGGGCCTGGCGAGAAGGTGGTGCATGTTACTTTCATTGCCAAGCCATTGACTAAATCTCAGAGATAAGCTAACTTCAACAAAGCCTGCTAAGTGTTAGACCATGCATGTTTTGGAAGAAGGGAATTTGGGTTTTGTGAATGGTCATGCATTCTCTGCCACGGCAGGGATGCTAGCTGTTTTAGTAATGAATGAGAAAAATGTTTGTTTTTAGAAAGCCATAGATTTGTGATGACTTATCCATTATGTTTTATCTTTATAGAGTATCTTTTATTAAATGTTATAATAGACTTTATTTTTCAGAAAGTTTTATGTTTATGGAAAATTTGAGAAGATAGTAAAGAGAAGGCCTACATATCCTTGCAGTTTCCCTCATTATTAACATTTATATTAGTATTACATATTTGATACAATTAATGGCATATTGATACATTATTACCAACTAAAGCGTATTGTTTATTCAGAGTATCATAGTTTTTTAAGCAAATGTTTTTTTGTTTTCCAGTACTTCCACGTTACATTCAGCTTTCCCATCTTCTTGGGTCCCTTTTGACTGTGACAGTTTCTCACATTTTCCTAGTTTTTGTTGACTACACAATTTTGAAGGGTGCTGGTTCAGGTATACTGTAAGATGCCCATCTACTGGAATCTATCTGATGTTTTTCTAATAATTAGATCTGTGTTATGATGTTTTGAGGGAAGATCCCAAAGGTAAAGGACCATATTCATCATAACATGTCAAGTGCATAAAATATCAAGTTATTTATGATTGTTGATGCTGTCCTTGGTCACCTGGTTGAGGATATTTTCAGGTTTCTCCACTATAAATCTTCCTTTCTCTCTTCCATACTGTACTCTTTGGAAGGAAGTCACAGTCTGCTGTTGATTTAAGTAGTAGGGAGTTATGCTCCCATCCTTGAAGGTGGAGTGTGAGTATAAATGGAATACTTGTGCATGTGAGATTTGTCTGTTCTCTATTATTATTATTATATTTTTATAATATAATATTATTACTTTATTCAATTTTTTATTTACATCAGTAGGGACTCATGGATGTATATTTTATACTTTGGGTTATAAACCAATACTGAATAATTTGTTTTGCAGCTCAAAATTTTCCAGCTTTGGTCATTGGGAGCACTTTTGGTTGGCACCTGTACCCCTTTAATATAGCCCCTTTAATATGGATTTTTTTTTAGCTCATCCTTACTTTCTGATATGACAAAATGCTCCAGGTTCATGTTGAATATATCTTGCCCCCATCCTAGAATAAGACATTTTTCCAAGGTGCTTTAGCTCCTTTTACTGGAAAGCTGTATTAGGAAACAAGGTCTGGTACTATGTGAGCATATTGCTGTTTGGGTATTGTTTCATTTAGGGCCTCTAACCTTTTTATTTATTTAATCTTCTATGTCTGCATTAAGCAAACATGAGTTCTCACTATCTGCATCTGTAATCTGTTACAAATTCTAACCCGTGGATGTTTGTAACCTCTGCCCCTTGCACATATATTTATTCCCACTCCAGCAGTGAAAAACCTGGCTGCCACCACCTCTAATCATTTATTTAATTCTTCAGTTCCAGTACACAACTATAATACTATTAGAATTGTTAACCTGTATTCACGTGGGAAACATTATCATCTAGAGTTCGGTGCTTAGGAGAAGTTCCTTTTGCCTTACTCTTACAAACTCCACTCATTTCAAAGATTTCTTAGGTGAGGAACTTACCCCATCTCCCCTGCCCCACAAGAGTGAATTTATTCCATACGTTCAAAACACATTTAGATTCTCTTATCACAGACTGCTTTCCTTTCTGGGATCCACCAATCTCCTAAATTATATTCTTTAAAATTTGCATATATTATGGTTCACTCTTTGTGCTGTACTTTCTATGGGTTTTGACAAATGTTTAATATCATGTATCTACCATTATGTAAAATAGAGAAAAATTCCTATATCCCAAAATGCCTCTGTGCATCACTTACTTATTGTTCTTTTTCCTCTCCCCAAACTTCTAGCAAATGATCTTTTGAATGGCTCTATATTTTGCCTTCTCCAGAATGTCATATAATTGTAATCATACAGTATGTGGCCTTTACAGACGGGCTTCTTTTGTTCAGAAATATTCACTTAACGTTCATCCATTTTCATGATTTCATAGTTCATTTTTCATAACTTTAAACAATTTACCATTGCATGGAGGTGCCACAGTTTATTAATCCTTTAACCTATGGAAAGATATCTTGGTGGCTTCCAACTTTTGAAAATGATGAATAAAGCTGCTATCGGCTTTTGTTTGTTTTTTTTTTTGTTTTTGTTTTTGTTTTTGTTTTTTTAAGATTTATTTATTTTATTACATATCTCCCCTTCCCCCGCTGCGGCGACGCGCCGAGAGTGGTCACTGCGCAGGCGCGGCTTTCCCCGCTTGTGGGTGGTCTCTGCATCCGTTCACGGCCGGCTTTCAGTTCACAGGTGGTTGGCTGCGCTCCATCCGCGGGCGACCTGCCCTGCCTGTGGCGGCTCTTGCCCTGTCCGTGGCAGCTTCTTGCCCTGCCCACGGCGGCTCCAGCCCACCCATGGCGGCTTGCCATTCTCAAGGCGGTCTGCCTGCTAGGAGAGGTCCCCAGGAATCGAACCCGGGGCCTCCCATGTGGTATGCCGGCGCCCTATCCACTGGGCTATCGAGCCGGCCCCTGCTATCGGCTTTTGTATGCAAGTTTTCTTTTGTGGACATATGTTTTATAATCAATTGAGTAAACACCTCAGCATTCGATTGCTGTTCATATGGCAAAACTAGGTTTAGCTTTGAAAGTTGCTGCCAAACTGCATTCCAAGTGATTGGACCATTTTGCAATCCCATCAGCAATAACTGAGTGTTCCTGTTTCATAGCAATGTCCCCATCATTTTGTAATTTTGTATTTTAGCCACTCTGGTAAGTGTGTACATGTATCTCATTGTTATTTTCACGTTAAATTCCCTAATGAAAAATGACGGTGAGCATTTTTTTCATCTGCTTATTTGCCATATATACATCTTTTGTGAGGTGTCTGCAAAATCTCTTGCCCATTTTTTAACTGGACTGTTTCCTTAGTTGTGATTTTCAAGAGTTTTTTTTTTTATATATATTTTAGATATAAGCCCTTTAATCAGATCATTTGTTCCGCAAATATTTTCTCCCAGTCTGGGGCTTGTCTTTTGAATCTCTTAGCAGAGCTTTCTCAGAGCAGATGGTTTACATTTTAATGCAAACCAGCTTATTAATATTTTCTTTCATGGATAGTGATTGTGTTGTTGTCTGAGAAGTCCATTCTCAAACCCAAGATCACCTAGGTTTTCTACCATGTTGTCTTATGGAAGTTGTAGAGTTTTTGTGTTTTACGTTTAGGTCTATGATTCATTTTGAATTAATTTTTTTGTGAAAATCATTAGATACATGCCTAGGTTTATTTTATTTTTTTCTGCATTTAGATGTCCAGCTTTTCCAGAACTATTTTTTGAAAAGAAAAACCCTTTCTATTGAAAGCCTTTTGCTCCTTTGTCAAAAATCAGTTGACTGTCTTTGTGGGGGTGTATTTCAAGCTTCTCTATTCTGTTCATTGATCTATGTGTCTATCATTTTGCTAATAATTTGATATCTTGTATTCTTTAGCTTTATGACAAGACTTGAAATTGGTTTTTGTTAATTCTCTGATTTTATTCTTCTTCTGTATTTTGATGACTATTCTGGATGTTTTATCATTCCATATAAATTTTTTTAAAGATTTATTTTCATTTATCCATTCCCTGCCCCTCCCCCTTATTGTTTGCACTCACCTTCTTTTTAGGAGGCACCAAGAACCGAACCTGGGGCCTCCCACGTGGGAGGGAGGCACCTAATTGCTTGAACCACCTCCACTCCCTTCATATAAACTATTAAATCTGTTTTTCAGTATATACAAAACAACTTGCTTTGGCTTTATTGAGATTCAATTAAATCTTTAGATCATTTTGGGAATAAATGACATCTTAGCAACATGGAATCTTCCATTTAATGTTGATGAAATATCTCTCCATTTCTTTAAATTTATTTGATTACTTTTATCAGAGTTTTGAAATTTTTCACATATATAAACAGTGCATATTTGGTTAGAATTCATACCAGGGATTTTCATTTTTTGGTACTCATTTAAATAATAGCATGCTTAAAATTTTTTATTTCACTTGTGTTTTTTCCTGGTGTATTGTAACACAATTGAATTTTATACATTAACTATGACTCCTACAACCTTCCTTTAAATGCCTATTAGTTCCAGGAGGTTTTTGTTTTGTTTTGCATTTGATTTCCTTGGAATTTCCATACCATAATGCCACCCATGAACAAATACATTTTTATTTTTTTCTTTCCTATCTGTATACCATTTATTTCCTTTTCTTCTCTCATTGCACTAGCAAGTAACACTAATTCTAGTATGATGTTCATAAGACTGATAGAAGGAACACCCTTGACTTCTTCCTAATCTTAGTGAGAGAACATCCAGCATCTCACTATTGATTGTGATATTGCTATAAAATTTTGGTTGATGTTCTTTAGCAAGTTGAGGAAGTTCCTTTCTATTTCAAGTATTTTGAGAGTTTTCAACATGAATGGCTGTTGAAATTTATCAAATGCTTTTCTGCATCTACTGATATCATCTTATGAATTTTTATTTTAGCTTGATGGCATACTAGAATATATAAATATATTTTTGACTGTTGAACCAGCCTTGCATAACTGGAATAAATCTCACTTGGACATGGTGCATAATTCTTTCTACACTTTTTTTTATTAAATTTGCTAATATTTTGATGAAGGATTTTTAAATCACTGTTTATGAGAGACATTGGTCTTTAATTTTCCTTTCTCAAAATTTCTTTCTTACTCAACATTGTGTGTTTTATTTACATTTTTGTCAATGTATCTTATTTGATATTCCAAACTATTGGATATATCTGCAACTCTGCTTACATTATGTTTAGTAAAGAAAAGGAGTATATATTATTTAATGATAACAGATGGGTGGTTTATTGTAGTTATATATTTTACATTCAAAACATATATTGCTTTCTTTCTCATAATTTCTTTGCCTGGTTTTGGTTTGGGGGAAACACTGGCCCTAGAACTTGAGTTGGGAAGTATTTTCTTTGCTTCAATTTTCTGAAAGAGATTTTAGAGAACTGGTGTAATTTCTTCAATATATGTTTGGCAAAATTTACCAGTACAGCCTTTTGGGGGGGGATTTAAATTATATACTGAATAAAAAGCATGTTCTTATTCTTAGTCCCCATTCTTGTGGGTGTGAACCCATTATAAGCCAACCCACTTTATAATGTTATTTCAGTTTAGTTGTGGTCCAACTGAATTGGGCTGAGCATTAATACATATTACTGGAGTCTTATAAAAGCTATGAATCAGAGAAGGCAAGAAAGGGGCTACAAGCTGGAAGACAGTACAAACCAGAAGAGCAAACATAGGAGGGGACCAAGGCATTGCCCTGTGATGGAGGACTGTCATCCTCAGAATGCTACCTGTCCCTGGAAGAAGCCAGCCCTTTTGATACCTTGAGATTGGAATTCTAGCCTCCAAAACTGTGGGAAAATAAGTTCATGTTGTGTAAAATAGCCCATTGTGTGGTATTTGTCATAACAATTTGGAAAACCAAGACAATGTTTATTAATTATTGATTCAATTTCTTAATAGATAGAGGCTTATTCAGATGATTTATTTCTTCTTGAGAGAGTTTTGTTAGTTTTTATACTTTAAGGAAGTTATCCATTTCATCTAGGTTATCAAATATGTGGGATGTGAGAGCACACTTTGTATGAATTTTATTTTTTCAATTATGTTGAGGTGAGTTTTATGGTCCAGAATGTAGTGTATATTCGTGAATGTTCCATACCAACTTGTTAAGAATGTAAATTCTGCTTTTCTTTAATGAATTATTTTATATATGTTAATTAGATCTAATAGACCAATGGTGCTATTCAGTTCATATATATCCATATTTATTTTTCATATGCTGTTCTATCAGGTAGAAAAAGATATTAATTAAAGGTGACTATTGAAGTCTCAACTATAATAGTGGATTTATCTATTTCTCCTTGAAGCTCTATCAGTTTTTGCCTCATGTGTTTTGATGCTGTTGTTTTGTTTACCTTTGCATAATGCCTGTTTATATAATGCTTTTTCTAAAGAAGTATAGTTACTCCAGTTTTCTTTTAATTTGTTTTAACATGGTATATATTTTTGCATCCCTACCCTTTTAACCTACCAGAGTATATTGAAAGTTGTTTGTTGTAAGCAAGATATGGCTGGGTTCTGTTTTTTTATTTTAATCCACTCTACCAGTCACTGTCTTTTAATCCTAGATGACTCACATTGAAACTAATTTTTGATATAATTGAATTAATAACTACCATGTTTGTAACTAGTTTCTGTTTGTTGTATTTCTTCTATTTTCACATATTTCCTTATTTTTCTGTCTTATATGATTTTAATTAAATGTTTTATAAATTCCATTTTCTCTCCTTTTTTTACAGATCAATCATACTTCGTTCAAATTTTTAGTAGATATCCTTCTGTTAGCAATATACATTTGCAGCAACTTAAATTCATTTAAAAATAAAACTATGACTCTTCACCGGCACTTTTTAATGGAGAATTATCAATTCGCCCCTCCCATCAATTATACTAGCTTAATTCAAGGGAATTACAGAAATGTTAACTTTTTATATTTCTATTCCCTTTGACTGATTTTTGTGGAATTATTCATATATGCATTACATCTATTAAACTACACAGTAAAAAATACATTGATATAATTATTAATTTACTATCTGTAGTCATTTTCTTAGCCTAATAAAGAATTGCTCCTACCCACCTCCTTTGTGCTGCTACTGGCAAATACATTGCACATCTACTATGTTTCTATATAAGCAGAATGACACATTATATACCATTTATATTAGAGAATTTCTTTTTAAATATGTTAAGGGAAAGAAAAGAGCTTTGGGGTAGAGGGAAGACACAATCTTGGTTTGAATTCCAAAGCCTTTTGCTTTTCTTTCTGTATGTATCATATTTTCTTGAATATGCACTTCATTTTCTATAGAATTCAAATGATTGTTATTATTGTTTTTTTTTTAATTTCTCCATTTCACTGGAGAGCAGATTGGTGGACCTCCATGTGAGCTCATACCAGAAGTCAATCTCCTCCCATTCCTTTAACATTTTCATTCATTTCACTTTTCCATATGCTATAATCTCTCAACATTTTTGTTACTATTATTACTTTGTAACAAAACTATTTATGTCAATTAAGAATTAGGGAAATAATGATATTTTTATTTTAACTCCATATACTATCTATCATTTGCATTTCTTTTCTCTTATTTTGTTTTTGTTTTTCTGTTTGTTTTTTGTTACATATCCTCCCCTTTCTGCTTGTTCTTGCTGTGTTCATTTTTCTTGCATTCTTCCGTGTCCGCTCTGTCTCCCCTCGCTGCGGTGATGCGCCGAGTCAGGTCACCGCACAGGCGGCTCTGCTCCGTTCGTGGGCGACTTGCCCTGCCCGTGGTGGCTTTTTTTTGCCCTGCCCAAGGCAGCTCTGCCCCACCCATGATGGCTTGCCCTTCTCAAGGCACTCTGCCCTCCAGGAGAGGCCCCGGGAAACTGAACCAGGGGCCTCCCATGTGGTGAACCATTGCCCTATCCACTGGGCTACAGCCAGCCCCCTGCATTTCTTTTCTTTACATAGATCTAAGTCTCTGAGCTATACCATTTTCCTTCTCCTTGAAGAGCTTCTTTTAGTATTTCTTACAGGGAAGATTTTTTGTGAAAAGTTCCCTCAAATTTTGTTTTTCTCGGCAACTCTATATTTCCCCTCATTTGTGAAGTATATTTTCTTAGGATATAGAATTCTTGGTTGGAGGTTTTTTTGCTTGTTTTCTTTCAACACTTTAAATATTTCAGATCCCTCTCTTCTTGCATGCATGTTTTCTAATGAAAAATCCAATGTAATTCCTATCCATTCTCCACAGTATATGAGGTTTTTCTCCCTTTCATAGGTATTCTCCTATTCTTTGTTGCTGTTTTTTCATTTTGAATATGATACATCTGGATGCATGTATTTTTGCTGTTTATCTTGCCTGGTTCTGAATCCACAAACTTTGTTTTGGTGTCTATCATTAATTTTGGAAAACCCTCACATTTCTTACTCCAATTATTTCTTCTGCTCTGTTCTTTTTTTCTTTTCCTTCTGTTATTCCAGTTATATGTATGCTGCATCTTTTGAAATTGTTTCCCAGTTCTTCAGTATTCTGTTCTTTTCTTTTAATT
>PVKH010018358.1:0-15152 GCA_004027955.1 Chaetophractus vellerosus | reverse complement strand
TTTACTTCATGGATGGCTGATTGCATCTGCATCAATCAGCAAGATTGGATCAAGAATGGATGACGCTGTTATCCATTCAGTTGACTGCTTATAAAAGGGAACTGATTTCAACATTCGGAGAGAATTTCCCAGCTCGTTGTTTGACAGCGAACTTCTCCCAGGAACTCATCGAGGACCCTTCATCAGTCTTTCATCGGAGTAAACTCGAGGACCCTTCATCAGTCTTTCATCGGAGCCCCTGGCTTGCAGCCTGCCGGCGGAACCTGGACTTGTGTATCCCCACGGTCACATGAGAGACTCTTATAAAATCTTATATTTTTAACAGAGATCTCATGTTGATTCTGTTTCCCGAGAGAACCCTGACTAGAACATAGACATATAATAAAGTTTAACCTCACTTATAATAAAATTCAAAATAAACAACACATATGAACACCTACTATGTACCAGGCCCTTTTCTATGATATGGAAATATAGCAAACAACAGATAACAAAAATCCCTGTGGGGGCTGGCTGTAGCCCAGTGGATAGGGCGCCGGTTGACCACATGGGAGGCCCCGGGTTCGGTTCCCAGGGCCTCTCCGAGCGTGGTGGCAAAAAGCCACCATGGGCAGGGCAAAGCCGCTACGGGCAGGGCAAGTCGCCTGCGAACAGAGAAGAGCTGCCCGCGAGCTGCCAAGCCACCTGCACAGTGAGCTGACTCGGCGCGTCGCCGCAACGGGGCGAGACAAAGCAGACACAGAAGATCGCAAAAATGAACACAGCAAGAACAAGCAGAAAGGGAGGGATATGTAACAACAACAAAAAAGCCCCACTTTCAGGGAGCTTACATTTCAGTGGATGAAGACAGATAACAAACATGATGAGAAGAGCAGTCCCTTGGGAGCAGAAGTGCAGGAGCTCAATTTGGCCACATTAAGTTTGATATACCAATTAGGCATTCAGGGGAAATGTCAGGCAGTTAGCTGTATGAATCTGGAATTCAAGGAAGAAACCTGCAATGTTGGTATAAATATGGGAGTCATTAGCATATAGGCAGTGCAAAATAATTAATGTCATCAGCTTGGACTAACCCAAAACTGTGAAGCTGCTTTCCCCTTACCAGCTAACAGATTAATAGCAGCAACTTTAGGTCATCTGCAGAGCAAGCTTTCATATTTTCTAATTGAGATACTTTTTTATAGGAGTTATGAGAAAATCGTCTCAAAGCAAAATAATTTTCAATCTGGAAATTTAAAAATATAGCAAATATTATATTATAATGAAGAAGTCCTTACTGTTAACTAAGTCTAGCCAGTTGGTACACTGCTTATGTAATCAAAAACTGCTTTGCTGTAATTTTATATGCACTTTTTATTTCCAATTTTATAAGTAAGCCTCTTACTTTTTCATTGATTTCCATTAGAGTGAGAAGAGCAGTGGTCCAGAAATGACTCGTGAATTACATTATATAATTTAATTAAGGTGAACTGGAAGTTTCTCTACAGATTCAATAGTCAGCAGACAACTGTAAATGAAGTTTTAAACTAACTTTGTAGTGGTCATAAGCTTCTGCCATTTACTATCATTATCCACTTTTACTTTTCTTGACAGGAGATTATGTATAATTCTACAAACTCTACAACGCTGGATTTACATAAGCAAAGCAAGTGTTTCTCAATGTTAATCAATTTCTTAGTCCCAAACAATCCTGGGATAAAAATTTTTATGAACCATAGCCCTGAAAATGCTGCACTCAAGTCTATAAAAAATTATTGTACCAATATAATCTCATTTAATGAGAATATCTGTGAACTCTCCTTGCCACTGGGTTTCCTGGTCACCAGATGCAATGTGCTTCCATCAATGGAAATTTGATCATAAGTGGCTTTCAGGGAAAAGACAAGTTCCTAGGGCAGAAGAAAGGTTATGATGGCAGTAAGAGGGAAAATGAAACAGGTATTAACTGTTTTCCTTCAAGTGCATTGTAGCATTTGGCACACATAGGAAATCTTAATTGAAAGTGAGAATCTGACTATCTGTAAATCATGAGATTTTGTTCTAGATTTTCTTCTGAGTTGAGCAGACACACATCTTTTCAGAGATAAACATCATGAAAACAGTTACCAGATTAATCAGATGCTGAATGTTGACTTCTTATCAAATCATTTCCTTTGTTACCTACAGAGAGCAAATATTCAGTATTCAGCACTTATTAGTTTTACCTTTTCCACATTTTCCTTAATAGTCCAAAGCTTTTCTTTGTTATTCAGGTATTCTTTAAATCCGTTTTTACATTTATTTCTTGTAAGACTTCAAACTGCTTGTGAAAGGGTCTAGTAACTTTCAATATCTTTTATTATTTTAAGACATTTGCTGGAAAGAATAAAAAGAGTAGTATGAATTTACATTAAGCTTAAGAAAATAATTTTCCATTTGATGGTTTTTAAATAAATAAGTAGGAGTCAGCTAAGTTGGTTAGAATATGGTGCTAATGAGATTAAAATTGCTAGTTTGATTCCTATATAGGGCAATTAATCCTACATGGAAGAAAAATATTCATAAGCTATAATTTTGACCCCCCATTGAATTCTTTTGAAAGGAGGACCAGGATATGAGTTGTAAAAGGTATATGGAAATCAACCTTTACTCCTGGGGGAAAAATACAAATACAAATACAAAAATTAAAAACTTAGAGCATGTTGTAGTTTGACAGCTGCCCAGTTGTATCACCATTTTATATGAGGCTCCATATCATCATTTAAATGGGCACTTAATGGGAGTTTGGACTCAGCTCATTTCTCCTTTAGCTCAACACCATTGGAAATCACTTAGAAATCAGTGGGAATACCAACCATATATCAAAGACATAAATGCAAAAAATAATTGAGAAAGTCCCCCTGCTAGAACAATTACTAAAAATTTTCTTTAATTGCTCTAAGTGTTATATCAAACTGAGCAATACCAACTTGAAAAATATTTGTATTTTCATTAGATATGTGTACTAAGATAAGCAATTAAATTAAATGTAATTTTACCCTGTTTGTTTCTGATATGGCAAATCGTAGCTAATCAACATAGATATTGTATATTTTATGTGTGCCATATGTTTTCCACATATTAGCTAAGTGTTTAAGTATTAAACAGAGTTTAAAATTACAGCTTCATTTTAGGCTTGCTGAATATATTGTTGCTTTTCAAAGATTTAATTTTTTTATTTAAAAAGTCTATTGTTTTATTTTAACAGAAATACATGGTCATTATAGAGAATATATGAAAGTGTAAAAAATGAAAATATGAGTTATTCATCATTCGAGCCAGTAAACATAGTCATATTAATGTATTTTCTTCTATGTTTATTTGCATTTAGTATGGAAAATTCATTGAGAAAAAATCAGATGTATAAATAAAATTATAGCTTGTTTTTTAATTTCCCACTTGTAAATATTTTCCTTAGTTGTTCTTCAAAAGCCCCACTTTAATGACTGTTTAATATTCCATTTTAGGCATATACTATACATTGTTCAACCACTGTCCAAATCTCAAGTTTATGGCTGATTATATTTTTTAATTATTAGAAACACTGCTGCACTGAACAATTTTGTCTACGAATCTACAAATTTTTCATTGTTTCTTTGTATAGTCTTAAGACTGAGGCTGTTAGATGAAAGTGTTTGAAAATTTTCAAGTCTTTTCTCATTAATTGCCAATCCAACCTCCCACCCCAATTGCCCAAACTTATTCTGCCATTACCAGGATAAAAGGGCACACAACTCTTCAAATCCTCATCATTCTCTAGTATTACCATTTTAAAATCAGAAAAACTAAAATGTATAATTCATAGAACTTGCTTTTGGCACTCCCATTTATTTTAAGGCCAATTTATATTTTAAAAAACATTTAATCCATATATATTTTTTACACCAAAATCATACTGAAGTTATTTTGAAAGAGCTATTCCAGCTACAAAGCAATATTTATTACTTTTAGTAAAGTAATAAATATTAGATAAATTATCAGCATATCTATGTGTTTTAAAACATAAAATCGTTTCACTGAGCAACAAAATATTTTATTATTAATATGGCCACTATACCACAAAAATGTGACTTCTGTCATAGAGGATTTGTAGAAAGGAAATGACAACCTAAATTTTATGAGACAAATTTCTGATTTCTTCAATGAAATATAGTCATTAAATTACTCTGTCTGTTGGGGGCAAAAAAAAGTCTGAAAAACCTTTTAGGGATCTTTGAAGTGGCAAGCTAAATGAACAAAATCTTTTCCAGAGTTAGTCATTCATATAGCTTCAGACTTACTTTTTTTCTCCCAACTTTGTTTTATTTTCCCTCAACAATTATTAACCCCTTTCTAAAACGAAATATTTCATTTGCACCTAAAGCCATATACCATTAAAAATGCCTAATTAGCAGAACACTGACAGATTTTCCAGATTTTTCTAGAATTTTCCATAGTAACTGTGATAGAAGCTATACGGGCCCCAGGAAAATCATGTTTTTAAAGCTAATCCATTCCTGTGGGTGTAAACCTATTGTAAGTAGGTTTGATTAGGTTACTTCAGTAAAGTGGAGCCCAGGGTGGGTCTTAATCATCTTACTTGGAATCCTTTATAAAAGAATATAATTAAGGGAGAGAAAAGTCACAGAAACCAGAAGCTGAAAGTAAGGAGAGCTGGAGAAGAAGGGAGAGACCAGCAGAAGCTGCTATGTGTCTTAACATGTGACAGAGGAATCCAGGATCGCTGGCAGCCAGTCTTTGGGGAGAAAGCATTACCTGATGATGCCTTCATTTGGATATTTTTCTCAGCCACAGAACTGTAAACTTATAAGCCAATAAATCCCCATAGCGTAAACCAACCCATTTCTAGTATGTTTTCAGCAGCCCAGCAGCCTAAAACACCATACTCCAAGATGTTCATGAAAGTTTCTTCTTCAATCAGTGTAGGCTAACCTTTTCTCTATCCTAAGATATATTTGATTAGATATGTTTTCCAGTATTGGTTGTGTTTTAAATACACAAACTAATGTACATCACTAATTAGCAATCTTTAAAAGTTTCTTTCAAATGAATCCTAACAAATGTTTTAGAATCCCAGGTACAGAACACCAAGGCACATTAAAAAGAGCAGATTAAATTTTTACATAACCTTTCTGAGTTTAAAGATGAATACTTTTCTTTTCATGGTTCTCATTATGAGATGTCAAGCTGTTTCCAGTGTTTTCTTTACCAAGAATCACATTTATTAGACCCCTTCACCTGGGCCTCTACATTCCTACTCGAGTGCTTAAAGTGCTTTCAAGCAGGAAAATCCTTCCTGTACTTTAGAGACATCTTCAATCTAGGATCAGCCCAGGGCATAAGGGTAAAGTAGAGGATGTTCACGTTGGTGCCCCCATCCCCAAATCCTCAGAAAAGCCCCTGCTGTCCCATCAGCACCCATACTCCACACTACTTCTGTTTTCCACCATCTTGAGTCCTAGTCTCAATTTAACCTCACAATTCCATGCTATTAAAATCTGAGATTTCCTGTCTCAGATTTTTTAATAGAATTTCTTAACCCTGAAAGAGTGACTTCCATTATGGGAATGGCAATCTTGTAGTTGAAGATGTATATTGGACCAATACTCTAAATCACACCAATTTTATTATTTAACTTTGAGTACGGTATAAAATCCAAAGTACAAATCCAAAAGTATAGGTGAGAAGTAATTCTCTCTCCCACTCTTGTCTCTCCAGTCACCCAGTTCCTCTCCTCAAGAGCAATCACAGTTAGCAGGTTCCTGTTTATTTTTCCAAAGATATCCCATTCATTTGTAAGCATTATGAAACTCATTTTATTTTTACACAAACTTGAGCAGTATCTACACAGTGTTCTGTACCTTTCTATTTAAAATGTGTTTTCCAGTATTGGTAACTGGTAGTCACTAAGATCCTTTATTTTACTACATATAGAGCTGCCTCATTTCTTTTAATGGTGTCAGAGTCCATTGGATGAATGCAGCATCATTTATTTAATCAGTTACTATTAGTGGGCATTCAGAGTGTTTTCAGACTTTTCCTCATAAATAATACTTTAATGACTGTTCCTCTATATATGTGGAATTTTTCTGGGTCATAGGATATGAACATCTTTAAAACTTTCAATATATGTCATCAACAATTTTCCCTCCATAGAGATTGTACTAATATATCACCAATAAATGAGTATGCTAGAAGTTTGTTTTCGTCCTTACCAACACAGCACTTTGAACATTTTCATCTTTGCCAGTGAAAAGCAAAAATTATATCTTCCACTCCAAGTATGAATTCATTTTTTATGAGAGGTTGGGCACACGTTTACCTTATATGTTTTCCTACAAAATCACATCTATTATAAAACTTACCATGTCTATGCATGCACTTCTAAGAAGAAAATTCCATGACTTATTTTGGAATTGGAGTCAGCCATTAACCACCATAGAAAGAAAGATCTTTTGTGCATGTCAGGAGTAACAGCTGTTCAGTGACTGCTATATAATATGAAAGCACTGTCCCAATGTTTTCTTCTCCAGGGTAAATAATTCCTTTACCCATAGCTATGAACAACCAAATTAATCCAGTTTCATGGCTAATTAGTTGATTACAGTTGTTAAAATCTTTGGCTGATATATAAAAGTGGTCTATTCAATTGTTTTAACTTGTTAACAGAACCCTAATCAAAACTTTATTAACTGAATTGATTTTATTTTTGAAGGGATTTTGTTAAGTATGAGCTTTTCAGTTTTCTATATAGGCAATCCATGCACATGGTACAAAATTCAAATACAAAATAATGTGCAGGGAAAGTAACTTGACTATCTTCCTCCACCCGCCATCAGCCAATTCTTCCCAAAGACAAATACTTTAAACCATTTTCTTATACTAGTCTATGCATGTGTCTTGGTTTGCCAAAGACTTCCAGTGCAAAGTACCCAGAAATGGCTTGGCTTTTATAAAGGGGATTTATTTGGGGTAAAATCTTATAGTTCCAAAGCCATGAAATGTCTAAATCAAGCCACCTTCAGAGATGCTTTCTCACTAAAGTCAGCACTGTTGATCCTGGTGTGTTGCCACATGATAAAGCAAGATGGCAAGGTCTCTGCCTTCCCCTCCAGAATCTACCATCTCCTGAAGCTCAGCTGTGGGCAACCAGGCTTGTCCTTACCCAGCCTCCTCTCTCAGTCTCAGCTGCACCACTTTCTTCCCAAGTTCAGGTGTGAGCTCGTTTCTTTAGTCTGAGCATGGCTCAGGCTCGTTTCTTTAGCCTGAGCTCAACCTCTCCAACAGCTCAGTGGGTCCAGCCTCTTTGGGACTTCGCGCTTAAGCTTTGGTTGCTAGTGATCCTTGAGTCCTCCTTTCACATTGCAGGGTCAAAAACAGCAGAGGTCCCTTTTTCCTATGTGTCTGTTTCTCTGTGTCTCTGTTTTTATCAACTCCAATAAGAAGGTGGAGATTTAACCTGTTATGCCTCTTTGACATAGTCCACCAAAAGGATCTCATACCACAGGAAAGGATTAGTTCAAAAACATAATCTTTCTCTTTTTGGATTTATAAAGGAATTTCAAACTGCCACAGCATGTGTGAGTATATGCTGTCAAGAAACCAAGCAGCCATAAATTTTGTTTCTCTAGACAATAAATTTTGGAGAACTTTTCGTATCAGTGTGTATAACGTCATGTCATTCTTTTTAACAGCTATGTGATATTCTATTGGGTGGATATACTCTAGTCCATATGGTGTACATTTAGGTTATTTCCAAATATTGAGTGTTAGAAAAAAACACAGCAATGAATTTACATGTATACGTGCCATTTCCCTCATGCACATGGATATCTGTAAGATAAACTATTAGGAGAGTTCCTATGTAAAAGAGTTGTTGCGTTTTCAGTTGAGATGTTGCCAAATTGCACTTTATGGAACTTATGCCAGGTATACTTGCACTTTAACACAGCATTGTGTGGGAATGCCTATTTCTCCACTTCCTGAACAATCCAGGACATTTCAACATTTTAATATCTAAGGCCGAAAATTGTGTTCTGTGATTGTTTTGTTTTAGTATATTTTCTTTTTTATCTTCTATATTGGTATCATGGTGTATATTTAATATTTTGGTCTGTTTTTATTCATTTAGCAAAATATTGAGAATATTCCTTTCTTAATTATCTTTCTAAACATTACTTTTTAATAAACTTATAATTTTGGAATAATTTAAAATTTACAGAAAATGTTGCAAACATAGCACATTATTAGCATCTCAGTACATTTGTCAGTTACCATGGTACATTTTTCAAAACGTGAACTGACATTTGTACTTTCTTAAAAACTATACTGCAGACTTTATTTGGATTTCATCAGGTTTCTATTGTTGCCCTCTTTCTGTTCTGCCATCCAATCCAGAGTACCACATTGTGTTAAGTTGTCATGTCTCCCCAGTTTCTTCTGGTCTGCGGCAGATTCTCAGCCTTTTCTTGTTTTTCATGACCTGGAGGAGTACTAGCCAGGTCTCCTGAACAATGCCTCCCAATCTCGGTTTGTCTGTTGTTTTTCTCATGCTTAGATCACAGTATGGATATCTGGAAATAGTACCACAAAGAAGTGCCCTTCTTGTCACTTTCAGTGGCCACATGGTAGTCACATACTGGTGATGTTAATCTTCATCATTTGCCTAAGGTAATGTTTGCCAGATTTCCCCCTTGTGAAGAGACTATTTTTCCCTTTCTATACTCAATTCCTTAAAAGCAAGTCACTGAGTCTAGTCTACCCTCAAGGTAGGGGCAGAAATTAAATTTATTATTGGAATTCTTCTGTAAGTAAAGATTTGTCCCTTCTCTCACATTTATTTATGTATTCAATTATTTATTTATATCAGTATGGACTATGTAATTTTTTGCTTTTGGTTTTAATGTAATACATTGTTATATCTTTTGTTCTCAAATTGTTCCAGATTTAGTCATTACGGGCTAATTCAGGTTGGCTCCTGTGTCCCTTTAACATGCCCCCAACCATTTGTTTTTTGAGCACTTCCTCAATTTTTAGTATTATAAGATGCTCCAAGATCATCTTATATTTTCCTTTGCCCAGTGCTAGAACCGGCCATTTCTCTGAGGAGCCTTGGTTTCTTTTATTCAGTAATAGTATTTAGAAACCAAAATCCGGGTGTATTTGTTGCTACTTGGGTATTATTGCTTCTAGGCCCTTTCAGCAGATGGAAGAATTAATATATATATATACTGAGTGAGGGTGGCTTTAATCCAATATGATTGGAGTCCTTATAACCAGAGGAAATTTGGACATTGTGGTGATTTGGAGCTGTCTGTACCCCAGAAAAACATGTTCTTAAATGTAATCCAATCCTAACATTGTAGGTAGGACCTTTCTATGAGGTTATCTCAGTTGAGGTATGACCCAGCTCAATCAGGATGGGTCTTGATGCTATTACTGGAGTCCTTTATAAGCAGAATAAAATTCAGACAGAGGGAAAGCCACAGGAAATAAGAAGCTGAACATCAGTGGAATCTGGAAGAGAGCAGAGAGACCTGTAGAGGCCACCATGTGCATCGCCATGGGACAGATGAGCCAAGGACCAAGGATCACAGCCAGCCAGCCCCTGAATGCTGGTCTTTAGAAAGAAAGCAGTACCTTGATAATGGTTTTTTGTTTGTTTGTTTTTAAAGATTTATTTTATTTAATATATTCCCTCTGCCCTTGCCGCTTGTGCTCACTGTTTGCTCTCTGTGTCCATTCACTGTGCATTCTTCTGTGTCTGCTTGTCTTCTTGTCTTCTCTTTAGGAAGCACCAAGAACATCAGCTCCCTGGCTTGTGTCTCTCATTGCTTTTCCTCTGTGTCTCTTTTTTGTTGTGTCATCTTGTTGTGCCAGCTCTCTGTGTGGGCCAGCTAGCCTTCACCAGGAGGCCCCGGGAACCGAACCTGGGACCCCTCATTTGGTAGGTGGGAGCCCAATCACTTGAACCACATCCGCTTCCCTTGATTATGTTTTGATTTTGGCTTTCTCTTAGCCTCAAAACCTGAGCTAATTAATTTCTATTGTTTAACCCAACCCATTTCATAGTATTTGCTTAAGTAGCCGAACAAACTAAAACAGACATAGTCATGAGAAGAGTAAGAGACAAAAGAACATAGATGACCATGTGACAGATGTAGAGATTGAGTTATAGGTTGCTGGCATGCCACCCCAGAATGCTACAGATTTGAGAAAAATCATGGTCTTGCCAACGCCATGATTTTGTACTTTCAGCCTCTAAAACTATGAAAAAATTTCCTGTTGTTTAACCCAATCAGTCTGTGGTATTTGTTTTAGCAGCATTGGCAAACAGAGACACATGTTAAGCATTTACAGAATTGTTAGCCTGTAATTCTGTGAGAAACAATTTAACCAACTATTTGTTTTTCCTCTACTCATGAAATTCTCAATTTGCCAGATTCTTCTAGGCATGTATCTAGAAGAATTTGTCCAAGTGAGAACTTGGATCACTACAAAACTCTTTTAAATAAACAGTCAACATTATTGCTGACCTAACTCAAAGCATTTGAGTAGATGGTTTTATTACTAGAGGCAAGGTATCTTACCTGTCCATTTGTAAAGTTTTCTTCTACACATAATTACTTAATTCTCAGGACTGACCACTGTATCTTCTGCAAATTAGTTGCTCCTCAATTACATACTGCTATATCATTATACTTTACACACAGGTTCCTCACCTCTTCAGGCACTGGATTTTTGCTATAACAGTATTGAGGTATTGTAAATATGTAGGAGATTTCTTGTTTGATTAATATATACTTATTAAATATATATCTTATGCAAAAAAGGAAATATTACCCATGAAGTATGTAGGTTTTTTACCTCAGGAAAAAAGCTGTGATACAGTCTAGTGTTCATTGAAGACATACTTTCTAAACTGTGGATCATAGACAAATAATTAGAAGGTTAAATGTTGATCATGAATTATCAAGTGTCTTTCTTCTTTCTGAGTGTTTTAAACTTGACATATATAATCATTAAAGATCCCAGGATAGACAATTTGAATTTCCATATTTCCCCTCAAGAATAAAATCTTTCAATAAATTAGCTAGCCTGGAGGCATTTAATTCTCTCAAGTAGTTATTTAATATTCAGTTTTATTTTTAGTCTACTATTTAATTTCCAAATGTAATCCTTTTTTTTTTTTAATTTATGGGTGTGGTACAAAATGGATGATTTGAAACTTTTCTCTTGAATTTTATTTTTGTGATGAGTTGATTAAACATTTTTCTATTATAAAAGCAAAACATACTTAGGATATATTTGACAAAAATATCTTACACTTAGAAAACAAGAAGAGAGAAATCACTCACATTCTCACTGCTCAAAAATTATCATTAATATCTTGATGTATTTATTTTCGTTTTTTCCTAGTCTTAGGGCTATAGTTTTCTTTTAATCCTCTTTTTTTTCTGGACAAAGTCAGTTTTGTTCTTTAATAAAGCAAAGATCATGAAAAGAGTCAGGTATTTAAGACCAGCACAAGCAATAGAGTACAAAGGAGGAAGGAGTAAATGGAAAGACTCAAAAAAGAGACAGTGCCTTCCAGGGAGTCCTAGAGGCAGAAGGTGGTGAATCTCCCAGGGAAAGACTTCATCAAAAACCAGAGACTTTGTGCTGCTGAAGGTTGTCTCTGGAGAGAAGGAAGGATGACCCTGTACACGGCTGTGGAGGAAGTGCTCCCTGGGCCGGTTTTCTTCTCACTCCAGCCAGCAGATTTCAGCTGCTCCTGCTGTCCCACTTCATTCCAGAAATATGAAGGTTTTTGAAAGACAATAAAGCCTATAATTAGCACTGTGACCAGGATCAGGGAGAAAAGGACCATATGGAAAACGTAGGTAGGATGGGAGAGAGGTGTGGAAAGTGACTGCTCAGCTGGGATCATATTGGTCAGGTTCAGCATGTAGCCCAAAGTCCACCTGGCATCGCTGCCCCAGATCTTGCCCATGAAATGAATATTTTTCCAGTTATCTTCTTTGAAATGATGCCATGCAGAAGGAGGGAGGGAATGTAGGCACCAGAAAAGCAGTATTCACTCAGGTACTTCTCCTTTACTCCATCAAAAGTTCTCTTCAGCTCTACCCAGGGCTTAGAGCAGAATTTTTCCATCGTGTCAATCACTCTTTCCTGAGAGGGGACTTTATCTGATGTCAAGTTTAAAAAATTCATCACAAAGTTAAATGCCAAAAATGCCCCAAATTTCCCTTTGAGTGGTGGCAAGAAAATCCCATTGAAAGAACACTGGTGTTGAAGATCCCAAGGATACTTTGCTGGCTTTGTTGGTAATTTCCAGTGCCCTGGATTTTAAACTATTTGAATGGAAGAGTCTTCTCAAATGTCTTGGTGCAGGGGTTATTGTAAAGGTCACTTATGTTCACTTTCTTCTCATAACTGGGGTGAAATCATGGGTCTTGGAGGGTTCCATTGCTTGTTTCCTTCATGTCCTTGGCCAGTTTTTGCCAGTGCGCATGATCCTTCCCATAGCACAATGCACTCAATTTTATATTCATTTTTCAAACTTTTTATTATATAACTACTTCTCATGTTGCTATAACTATCCATAGTTTCATTCCAATGAACATATAATAAAATCATATGAAAATATGTATTTTACCTTATTTAGTATCATTAATTTTTATTTATGAAGATAGACCTAGAGCTGGTAAACTTTTTCTGTAAAAGGTAAGACAATAAGTTTTCAGGCTTTGTGGACCGTAAAGTCTCTGTCACAACCGTTCAAACCTGTTGCTATATTTAGTGCAGAAGCAGCCATAGGCAATATGTGAACAGGCTGTAGTTTGCCAATTCGTGTATTAGACCATTAGACAAACTGAGTGTGGTGGCTTGAAGCTATATTACCCCAGACAAACATGTGCTTACATTTAATCTGTTTCGGTGGGTGTGAGCTCGTTGTAAGTGGAACCTTTCGATGAGGCTAATGAGGTTCCTTCAGTTAAGGTGTGGCCCACCACAATCAGGATGAGTCTTAATCCTTTTACTGGAGTCCTTTAAAAGCAGAATGAAATTCAGACAGAGGGAGAAGCAAGAAGCTGAACATCAAAAGAACCCGGAAGAGAAGGGAGAGACCAAGAGACTCTGCCATGGGCCTTGCCATGTGACAAGGACCCCAAGGTCACTGGCAGCCGGCCCCAGCATACCACAGTCTTCAGGAAGAAAGCATTATCTTGATAACACCTTGATTTGGACTTTTTGAAGCCTAAAAACCATGTGCAAATAAATTTCCATTCTTTAGCCTGATTCATTTCATGGTATTTGCTTGAGCAGCCCAGGAAACTGAAACACTTAGTAAACAGATGACAAGATATGTATGTTTATAAATGTAATTATAAGCCTGTTTTCTTCACTTAGGTGCATATAAAATGTATTTTGACATTGTGTGTGTGTGTATGTGTGTGCCTGCATATGCATAAGTGTCCAGGAACCCATGCACATGTGCACTCACACAAACATAATTTGTGTTTTTATCTTTAGGACTCTTTCAATGAAGGAATTCAATAGTAGCTAGTTTATTTCTCAAATTTTGGAATAGTTTGGCAGCTAGCTGCACTTTACTTCATCATTTGTAATTATGTATTATTTTTTCCTACTGATTATAAAAGCAATAATGCTCTTTGTCAATATTTTAGAAAAGAAAGACTATTTTTAAAGTGAACAATATTTCCACCACCTATAGTGATATTTACTTTTTGTTGTAGTTCCTTCCAGAATTTTTTCTATGAATATATATTTTGATGTTTTATTTTATTACATAATTTGCATCCAACTATATATACAGCTTGTATTTACTGTTTCTAATAGCTAACTGATATTAAATAAGTAGCATTTTCCCATTTTCTTCAAAAGTATTTCATTTAATATCTATATTTTATTACATCTCATTAATTTATCATAATGTTAAAAATTGTGCACCTATAATGTGATGTTTACATTACTTCTTTTTTTCCCACTTCTGATTCCTTTGAGGAAGTTCCTAAATGTGAAATCACTATAGTTATAAGATTAATGTTTTTCAATATAGATTATAGGATTTTATTCCAAAAAAGAAATGTTTTAATTTGCATCCATCTCAATGGTAAATTTGCCCATTTTATTATTCTCTCAAAATTATAAACATGAAATAATGTGCTATGTGCTTTGCTCTTTTTGCCTACTAGGTTTTCAGTGATTTTAATGATTTTCTTCATTTTAAGGATATTAAATCTTTATGCACTGATTTTGATACAAATAAGTTTCCCCATTTGGTGATTTACATCTTTATTTTACAGGAATGGAAAAAGGCTAATAAATTTATCATATCTTTTCTAGACTAAAGCGGAATATCATGTTTTGTCATTTAGTTATAAATTATTTGTTTAGTCATTGAATTTGACACATAAATTAAGATTTCCTTTTCATTAACTACAAATCATAGAACTTAATTTCGAAATGCAAGTATATTCTCCAAAAACTTTATTTGACACCATATTACATACTACTTTATATAGTTATAATAAACAATATTTATATATAACTTTAAAATATTCTTCATTCATAATTATGCGATCCCCCTACAGCCTTGTTTTTCCTTTCTAAAACTTGAAGAAATAGTGGCTTTATGAGGTCAATTGGTTTTCCTAGAATTAACTGCCTATGTAATGGCAATATCAAGTTAAAAATCTGAAATCCTCCCACTTTAACTAGAAAAACAATATTTTCAGTTATTTGTTTGTATTAAGTTAGTCCCAGAAATGTTTGACAGGAGAAAAGCAATTCAAGAAATTATTGTTTTGTGTGTGTGTGTGTATAAGTAGTGAAGGCATTTCATAAGCATATAAACAATAAGATTAATTCAGATGTGAGGCTAGAAGAGAAAAAGCATGTTGTAAAACAGTATATTTCTTTGAGAGTTGAGTTTTGTTAGCAGCCAGCACAAAGAAGTAAACACGATCTTTCACAGGCACTTAGAATGCACTCCTGCTGTGGTCCTTAAGGCCAGACTTGACCAGGCCCCTCCTTCTCTTACTTCATGTGCTCCACTCTTCTGCTCTTTCAGTGTGCTCCATCTCTATTCCTGAGACACAGGACGTTGC
>PVKH010018357.1:0-15155 GCA_004027955.1 Chaetophractus vellerosus | reverse complement strand
AAATACCAGAAATCTGTTGGATTGTATAAAGGGTCTTTATTTGGGGGAGAAGCCCACAGTTACCAGGCCATTAAGCATAAGTTACTTTCCTCACCAAAGTCTGTTGCCACATGTTGGAGCAAGATGGCTGCCAACATCTGCAAGGGTTCAGGCTTCCTGGGCTCCTCTCTTCCCAGGGCTAATTTCTCTCTGAATTCAGCTCCTCTACTCTCTCCACAAGGCCTGCTGTAGACCATCAGGCAAACAGCTCATCTTTCTTCCCAGGGCCTCTGCTGTGTCCAATTGAGCCTTCTCTCCTTCCTCATGTATCTGCTTCTCTATGTGTTTACTTCCCAGGCTGCAGGATCAAAACTCCAAACTCCTTTCTCTGTGGTGTGATTCTCTGTGAGTGGTGGGCAGGGACTCAACGTCCTACTGACATGGCCCAATCAAAGCCTCAATCATTATTTAATCAAAGTGAAACCTCTGGATCCAATATAATCTCATCCACCCAGAGGAAAAAAAACAGTTTACAAACATAATCCAATACCTATTTTTGAAACTCATAACCAATATCAAACTGCTACACTCCACCCTCTGAATTCCAAAAAGACATTACAATATTAAAAAAAAAAAACTTAAATCAGTACAATGCTAAATACAGAATCATATCACAATCAATTTAAAGAAATACAGTTTGTCTTGAGGTGAAGTCCTGTCTGGCTGTAGACCTCTGAAAGTTACAAAACAATTTATCTGCTCCCAATACACAAATGGATAGACAAAGGAAAAACATTTTCATTACCAAAAGGAGAAATTGGGAGAGAAACATGAGTCACAGGTTCTCTACAGTTCAGTAAACCTGCAGGGCATACTTCATTTGATTTCAAAGTCTGAGAGTCATTCTTAAGATGAGGGTTTCTTCTTCCTGGGGCTTCATGAGGACCCACCCTTTCCACAGGCTTGCTCAATGGCCATTTTCTTGGTTCCACCCTCATCAAGCATCTGAATATCGACCAAGCTCCAGACATCACCCTCCAAGAGCACTGGGGTGATTGACACACTTTACCCAATCTTCGGGTTAGAGTTTTGACCCCCTAGTACAGTGAAGTGAAGACAACATTCTCCCTAACCTTTGGCAAACAGGTCAAACCCTCTCAGAGCAAAAAGTTGGACACCTAGTCACCCCTAATCCATGGGGGACTGGCCCACCCCTCTTAGACCTATGAGGCATCAACCTCAACCTCCCTAATCCTTGGGGAATATGCTCCACCATCTCTGTACCCTGGGGCAGCAAAACTCTCCCTGAACTTCGGGCAGGAACATCCACCTTCTTCAACTGCTGGGGCAAACTCACCCTCTCTGTACAATCAAAACCTCAATCATTATTTAATCAAATAAAAGTGAAACCTCTAAATCCAATATAATCTAATATGCCCAGAGCTAAAAAACAGTTTACAAACATAATCCAATATCTATTTTTGGAATTCATATTCAATATCAAACTGCTACTGGGTGTTATGTGGACAAAAATACAATCAAAATAAACTATGGGAAGTAGTGTATAGTGATATATTAATAATCTTCCATCAATGGTTAAAAAAGGAAATACGCTAAATGAAACAAACTAGACAAAAGGACAAAAGATACTACATATTGTTTGATTCCATCTATACAACATATAAATACAAACAAATTAGAGAGACAGAAATAGAATGGCAGCTTTGTATGGAAGGAGAAGGATAGAGAGATTGAGAGGTGACTACTAAGGGTTAGAGTTTTGTTTGTTTGAATTTATTTATTTTTGTTGCTTATTATTATTTTTTGGAGTAATGAAAACACTCTAATAATGATGAAGTGATGAATGCACAACTTTGTGATTATATAAAAAAACTATTGGTTGTACTGTTTGGATGAATTGTATGCTTTAATACATTTCAATAAAAATGATTTTTTAAAAAAAGAACCATCCTGTTCGATCATTGTGAGGTTGACCAAGATGGTGGGTTAATATGGTCCAGGGTGCTGTTCTCCCACAGAATCTTTGTACAGCTAGCAAAAACTGGAAGGGGACTTCTGTGAAGATGGTGTTGGAGTAGGTGAGCATGGCTCAACTCTCTTACAAAAAACAACATAGGAAGGGCAAAAGGCTCTCCAAGGAAGCTGTTTTGGGAGTGTACAGACAAGGATAGTGCTGCTCATAGTCCAGGAGGGAGAGTAACAGAGAGATGAAGAGGCCGAAGTGAAAGCCATGAGTGACTCATCCTCGTGACTGGGAATGACACCCATTCCCCAAAAATCAAAGTGAACAGCCTTGGTAAAACCCATGGGTCACTGTGGCCAACCAAGAGGGGAATAGAGGTCTTCCCCCATGGGAAGAGGGAGGGTGTGGTGGAGAACAGAGAGCAGTTTCTCTTTAGTGAGTTTGATTAGCCGAGCCTACTTTGAATCTCCACTCTGCTAGCCCAGCAAGTGGAGGATGAAAGAGACACCTCCATGGAAAGATTTGTCAAAGAGCACCATCTGCTGCCAGGTGGGGGAAAAGAAAAAAGAAAAAAACCTTTTTGGAGTCTCTCATATCCCAGGCCCTCTTGACCTGGTCTGTGCCTCATTAGTGGATCCCTGGCCCTGTTTTGATAACTTAAGCTGGGCAATTTTAAAGATTTAGAAAACATTGAGCCCAAAATCAAAGAAGAGCCATGAAACAAAACTACCAGGCAAGAGAGAGAAGTTGATGGTCAGAGTAAATTCACCAACATAATCGTATGCCCAGAAATCAGCAAAAATTTACAAACCATACTAGGAAACAGGAAGAGATGGGCCAGCTGTAAAAAAAAAACAAATAAAAAATCCTGATGAGACACAGGATTTAAGTCAACTAATAAATGATGTTTACACAAATTTCCTAAATCAATCCAAGGAGCTGAAGGAAAATCTGGTTAAAGGGATAAAGGATATTAATAAGACAAGGAGTGAGCATAAAAGACAATTTGAAAGCCTAAAAGAAAAGTAACACAGCTTACAGTAATGAAAGACAAAATAGATGAGATTTTAAATACATTAGAAGCATATACCAGCACATTTGAATTGATGGAAGATAGAATCAGTGACACTGAGGACAGAGCATCTGAACTTGAAAAGACAGGAGAACAGAAAGAGAAAAGAATGGGAAAAAAAGAACAAGGTCCAGGGAATAGAATGACAATGTAAAACACAGAAATATATTTGATGCAGGTGCCCCAGAAAGACAAGAGAATGGAAAAGGGGCAGAAAGAATTTTTGAGGAAATAATGACTGAAAATTTCCCAACCCTTATGAGAAATATAATATCAATATCTAAGAAAGACATTGCACCCCAAAGAGAATAAATCTGAATAGACCTAATCCGAGAAACCTACTGTTCAGAATGTCAAATGCCAGAGATAGTAGAGTCTGAAAGCAAGAGAAAAGCAAAGCATCATATACAATGATAGCTCAATAAGATCAAGTGCCAGTCTCTCATCAGAAACTTGGAGGTGAGAGATAGTGGTATGATATATTTAAGGTAGTGAAAGAGAAAAATTGCCAGCAAGAATTTTTTATCTGGCAAAACTGTCCTTCAGAAATGAGGGTGAGTTTAAAGTCTTCACAGACAAACAAAAACTGAGAGAGTTTGTTACTAAAAGATCAGATTTAGAAGAGATACTAAAGGTATTGCTGTAGACTGAAAGGAAAAAACAAAGGTGAGAGACTTGGAGAAGAGTGTAGATAAGAAGATTTTTTGTAAGGGTAACTAAAAGGGTAAAAAGAGAGATAATAAGATATGACAATGGAAAGCCAAAGGAAAAAATTGGTGAAGAAAGTAATGCCTTTATAGTAATAACATTGAACATTAATGGATTGAACTCATCAATCAAAAACATAGACTGACAGAAAGGATTAAAAAATGAGCCAACTATATGCTTTATAGAAGAGACTCACCCTCGATGCAAGGATACAATCAGGCTGAAGGTGAAAGGTTGGAAAAATTTATTCCATGCAATTAGTAACCAAAAAGATCTGGAGTAATGATACTAATTCCGGAAAAAATAGATTTTAAATGCAAAACTATTATAAGGGATGAAGAAGATCATTATGTATTAATAAAAGGGGCAATTCACCAAGAAGAAATAACAATCATAAGTATTTATGCATCTAATCTGGGTGCCCCAAAATACAAGAGGCACACATTGGCAAGACTGAAGGAAGATAATAGACATCATTATAATAATATTTGGAGACTTCAATACACCACTCTCGGCACTGGATAGAACATCTGGACAGAGGATGAATAGGGAAACAGAGAGCTTGAGTAATATGATAAATGAACTGACCTAACAGACATTTATAGAGTATTACACTCTGTAGTAGTTTGATATTGTTTATGAATTCCAAAAATAGATATTGGATTATATTTGTAAACTGGTTTGTTCCTCTGGGCATCATAGATTATACTGAATTCAGATGTTTTACTTTTACTTGATTAAATAATGATTGAGGCTTTGATTGAGCCACATCAGTAAGACATTGAGTCCCTGCCCCCTTGGAGAGAAAGGAGTTTGGAGTTTTGAACCTGGAGCCTGGGAAGTAAACTCATAGAGAAGCAGATATGTGAGGAAGGAGAGAAGGCTCAGTTGGACACAGCAGAGGCTCTGGGAAGAGAAACAAGCTGTTTGCCTGATTGTCTATAGCTGGCCTTGTGAAGAGAGCAGAGGAACTGAGCCCAGAGAGAAATGAGCTCTGGGAAGAGAGGAACCTAGAAGCCTGAACCCTTGCAGATGTTGGCAGCCATCTTGCTCCAACATGTGGCAACAGAATTTGGTGAGGGAAGTAACTTTTGCTTTATGGCCTGGTAACTATGGGCTTCCACCCCAAATAAAGACCCTTTATACAATCCAACAGATTTCTGGTATTTTGCATCAGCACCCCTTTGGCTGACTATTACATACCCTAAAACAGGAGGTTATATATATTTCTCAGGTGCTCATGGATCCTTCTCCAGGGGAGACCATATATTGGGTCACAAAACAAGTCTCAATAAATTTAAAAAGACTGAAATTATACAAAACACTTTCTCTGATCATAATGGAATGAAGCTGGAAATAAATAACAAATGGAATAGAGAAAATTACAAATATAAGGAGATTAAACAACACACTCTTAAATAATCAATGAGTGAAAGAAGAAATTGCAAGAGTAAGTAAATATCTTGAGATGAATTAAAATGAAAACACAACAAATGAAAACCTAGGGACACAGCAAAGGCAGTGCTGAGAGGGAAACTTATAGTACTTAATGCTTACATTAAAGGAGAAAGAGCTAAAATCAAAGACCTAACTGCACTCCTGGAGGAACTAGAAAAAAACCCAGCAAACTAAATCCAAAGTAAGCAGAAGGAAAGAAATAACAAAGATTAAAGCAGAATAAATAAAATTGAAGAAAAAAATAGAATCAATAAAACCAAAAGTTGGTTCTTCAAAAAGATCAACAACATTAACAAACCTTTAGCTAGACTGACAAAGAAAAAGAGAGAGAAGATGCAAATAAAATCAGAAATGAGAGGCGGGGTTCATTACCATTGACCCATAGAAATGAGAGTTCATAAAAGGATACTCTGAACAACTATACACCAAAAAACTAGACAATTTCATAGACAAAATGGACAAATTCCTAGAAACACATGAACAACCTATACAGACCCTGGAAGAAACAGAAGACCTCAACAAACAAATCACAAGTAAAGAGGTTGAAACAGTCCTCAAAACCCTCCCAAAGATGAAAAGCCCAGGGCCAGATGGCTTCACAGGTGAACTCTACCCATGATTCAAAGGCGATCCAACACCAATTTGCTCAAACTCTTCCAAATAATTGAACAAGAGGGAGCACTATCAAACTCATTCTATGATGCCAACATTACTCTAATACCAAAGACAGTTAAAGATACTACAAAAAAATAAAATTACAGACCAATTTCTCTGATGAATATAGATGCATAAATCTTCAACAAAATACTTGCTAAACAAATCCAAAAGCACATTAAAAGAATTATACACCAAAATCAGGTGGGTTTTATCTCAGGTATGCAAGAGTTTTTTCAACAAAAGGAAATCAATTTGTGTAATAAGCCACATTAATAAATTGAAGAAAAATGTCATGATTTTCTCGATTGATGCAGAAAAGGCATTCGACAAAATACAGTATCTTTTCTTGATGAATACACTCCAAAAGATAAGAATAGAAGGAAACTTTCTCAGCATGGTAAAGTGCATATATGAAAAACCTACAGCTAGAATTGTATTCCATTGGTGAAAGGCAAATCTTTCCCACTGAGATCAGAAATATGACAAGGATACCACTGTCATCACTGTTGTTCAATATTATGCTAGAAGTTCTAGCTAGAGCAATTAGGATAGATAAAGAAATAAAAGGCACCTGAATAGGAAAGGAAAAAGTAAAACTTTTGCTATTTGCTGACGATGTGATCCTATACCTAGAAAATCCCTAAAAATCACAACAAAGGTACTAGAACTAATAGACATGTTCAGTAAAGTGGTGGGATGCAAGATTAATAAGCAAAACTCAGTAGCATTTCTTTACACCACTGGTGAGCAATCTGAGGAGAATGTCAGAAAAAAAATTCATTTAAATAAAATTAAATACTTAGGAATAAACTTAACCAAGGATGTAAAGGACCTGTATTCAGTAAACTACAAAACATTGCTAAAAGAAGCCAAAGAACTAAATAAATGGAAGAGCATTTTGTGTCATGGACTGGAAGACTAATTACCATTAAGATGTCAATTCTACCCAAACTGATTTACAGATTCAATACAATCCCAATAAGAAATTCCAATAGAATTTTTTTTTGCAGAAATGGAAAAGCCCATCATCAAATTTATTGGAAGGGTAAGGACCCTGAATAGCCAAAATTGTCTTTAAAAAGAACAAAGTTGGAGGACTCTCACTTCCTGACTTAGCATATTATTTAGCTACAGTGGTTTAAAAAACAGCATGATACTGGCATAAAGGCAGACATATTGACCAATGAAATTGAATTGAGAATTCAGAAATAGACTGTCACATATACAGTCAAGTGATTTTTGACAAGGCTATCAAACCTACCCAGCTGGATCTGAACAGACTATTCAACAAATGGTGCTGGGAGGGGAACCAGTTGTGGCTCAATTGGTAGGGCTCGAACCCAGGGCCTCCTCGAGCAGGCAGACCTCCTTGAGAAGGCAAGCTGCCATGGGCAGGGCAAGCTGCTGCGCGGTGAGCTGATTCAGCGAGCCCCCGCAGTGGGGGGAGACAAGCAGACACAGAAGAATGCAAAAATGAACACAGCAAGAACAAGCAGAAAGGGGGGGATATATAATAAATAAAATTTTTTAAAATCTTTTTTAAAAAATGGTGCTGGGAGAATTAGATATCAATACTTAAAAGAAAGAGGATTCCCTATCTTACACCTTATTTAAAAAAAAACTCAAAATGAATAAAGAAACCAAACATAAAAGCTAGAACCATAAAAGTCCTAGAAGAAAATGTAGGGAAACATCTTCAAGATCTTTTGGTAGATGGTGTTTTCTTAAACCTTACACCCAAAACACAAGAACAAAAGAAAAAATTAGATAAATGGGCCCTTCTCAAAATTAAACACTTTTGTGGTTCAAATGTTGTTAAGAAGGTAAGAAGGCAGCCTATTCATTGGGGGGAAATTTTTCAGAAAGTACTTATCTCATAAGGGTTTGATCTCCATGTTATATAAAAAGATGACATAACTCAATGATTAAAAAAACAAGCAACCCAATTTAAAAATGGCCAAAAGACTTGAACATACATTTTTCCAAAGAAGAAATACAAATGGCCCAAAAGCACGTGAAAAGATGCTCAACATCAGTAACTATTGGGGAAATGCAGTCAAAACTACAATGTATTATATGGTCTCACTAATATGAACTAAATACGATGAGTAAACCCATGGAGTTAAATTATAGAGTATAGGTTACTAGGAGATAGAATGTGGGAGAAGGGAGAGATGATGCTGAATGTATGTAGAATGTTTAGTAAGGGGGATTGTAAATGTGGGGAAATGGTTAGAATTGATGGTAACATATTATAGTGAGCATAATCAATACTGCTAATTTGTAAGTGTGATTTTGGCTGAAAGGGGTAGTCTAGGGAGGTTAATGCCAATTGAGAAAAAGCTAAAGGATAATCTAGGGACTGTATAACAATGGTTTCAGTGGTGGATGATGATGATTGTGGTTAATAGTACAAATACAAGGCTGTTCCTCTATTATAAGTTGTTAAGAATATGGAGATACTTGGGGAAAATATAATTATGTAATGTATAGACTATAGCCTAAAGTAATATTGTAATATTTTTATAGCAATGGCAAAGACAGTACTGTATCAATGCTAAGGGTCAATAATGGGGAGTAGAAGGAGGTATGGGATGCTTCCTCTTGGAGTAATAAAAAAATTCTGAAATGGACTGAGCTGATGACAGCACAACTCTGTGATGAAACTGAGAGCTACTGAGTGTACACTTTGGACACACAGCGAACCCTGTGGTGAATGATGGACTGTGGTTAATAGTACAAATATGAGACTGTTCTCTCATGAACTATAAAAAATATACAATACAATATATAGTGTTAATAATAGGATGGTTTCTATGAAAAATACACCAAATATAAGCTATGGACTATAGATAGCAGTAATATTATGATTATGTTCTTTCATCATTTGTAACAGATATGTCACAACAATGTAAGGTGTTCATGGTGGGGTGATTTATGGAAATCCTGTATGGTATGCATGATTGTTCTTTAAATTTTTGAAACAAAAAAGCAAAAATTGGCAGACTCATCTTCCTCAAAACTCTGGAAAACATTTAAAGGGTTGCAGTAACTGGGTAAATGCCAAATCAAGAAAACATAGCTTTAAAAATAGTAAGAGGGGGCTGGCTGTAGCCCGGTGGATAGGGCGCCGGTTCACCACAGGAGGCCCCGGGTTCGGTTCCCGGGGGCCTCTCCAAGTGGGCAGACCGCCTTGAGAGGGCAAGCCACCATGGGCAGGGCAGAGCCACCGTGGGCAGGGCAAAAAGCCACCACAGGCAGGGCAAAGCTGCCATGGGCAGGGCAAGTCGCCCACAAACAGAGCAGAGCCGCCCGCAAACAGAACAGAGCCACCCATGAGCAAAGCAGAGCCGCCCGCAAGCGGGGCAAGCTGCCTGCACGGTGAGCTGACTCGGCGCGTTGCCACAACAGGGGGAGACAAAGCAGACACAGAAGAACGCAAAAATGAACAAAGCAAGAACAAGCTGAAAGGGGGGGATGTGTAACAAAAAAAAATAGTAAGAGAAGCTTGTGATGGCCTGGCTGGCCCCTCCCCCACCCTTCCCCAGCACAGTGTGGGGTCAACCTGTGCTGCCATTGTGAGTCTCTGGCCCTGTAACAAAAGGAGCACAGTAACCCCTTTGCACATACTAGGGTGCCTGTACGTCAGTTTCAATCTATCTTGTGGCAGCCTGATACTGAACTAAGAAACTCGTCTTGGGCTCACTCTCCTAGACTTGCCCTGCAAGCAGATGCATCTTGCAGACAGCTAAAGCTGTATAAGAAATGAGTAAATAAAAGTGGCCTGGAGCAAAAGATTACCTGCTTTAAGAAATACAACACAACACCCAGGAAAGGAGGGGGAGTCTATTTCATAGGGAGTAGAGGGGGTGTTCAAATTCCTGGGAACAGGAAAATTCCTAAGGCCACAGCCAACACAAGCAGCAGGACAAGACACAGGCTCAGAAAAGACAGAGGGAACCCACCACTTCATGTTTGCCTCAGGCTGATCTTATTTGACAGGACTACTAAACTGAATGAGAATACCAGCCAAAACAGAGCCAAGTTTTAAAGACTGTGAAGGGTGATTTTTGTTTTGATTTGTTTTTATTAGCTCCTAATACTCAAGGAAATCTCTGTCATATCTCATTAGCTGGGTACAAACTTAAGGAACAGGGAAATCAGGGAATAAATCCCAGAGTTAATGCTTTAAAATATTAATATGTACAATGTGCAACAAAAAATTACAAGACAAAATATGAAACAGGAAATGATGGCTCATCCAAAAGAACAAGATAAAAATCCAGAAACCATGAATGAAGACCAGACTTTGGACAACTGGACAAAGACTTTAAGAAAAAGATCCTCAATATTCTCAAGGAGATAAAAGGAAATATGGAGAAAGAACTAAAGGATATCAGGAAAACAATGAATGAACAATATGAGACTCAATAAAGAAATAGAAGTTTAAAAAAGAACCAAACAGAAATACTGGAGTAGAAAATCACTGTGGTAGATCAAATTGTGTACCCCAGTTTGGACACGTTCTTGGTCTTGATACACATTCTGGTGGATGTGGGCCCAGAGTAAATAAGATCTCTTGAAGATGTGACTTCAGTTAAGGTGTGGCCCGACTGAATCAGGTTGTTCCATAAACCAGATTACTGTATTCCTTTATAAGCACACTTAAATGAAGACAAAGAGAAGCCATGGGAAACAGCCAGAAACTGGAAGTCAGTGGAACCTAAAAGAGAAAGGAAAAGATGCTGCCATGTGTGGTACCATGTAACAGAAAAACCAAGGACTAAGGATTGCTGGCAGCTAGCCCCAGAAAGCCAGTTTTCTGAAAGAAAACATCGCCTTACTGACCGTTTGATTTTGGACTTCTAACATCAAAACTGTGAGCAAATAAATTCCCATTGCTTAAGCCAACCCATTCTATGGTATTTGTTTAGCTAGGAAACTAAAACAACCAAAATAACAGAAATGAAAAAATTCCCTATAAGGTTTCAACAACAGATTGGAACTGACAGAAAAAAGAATCTGTGGATTCAAAGTAAAGGCAATTGAAATGATTCAGGCTGATGAAGAAAGAAAAAGGAATGAAAAAAGTGAACAGAGCTTAAGAGAGCTATGGGACACCATCATGCATACCAAAATATGCACTATGGGGTCCCCAGAAGGAGAAGAAAGAGAGAATGGGCCAGAATGAATATTTTTTAAAATAATGGCAGAAAAATTCACAAATTTAATAAATGACAAGAATATACATATTCAAGAAGCCCAACCCCAAAAAGGATTAACTCATAGAAAACCACATCCAGACATATAGAAGTCAATCTGTTAAATGCCAAAGACAAGGAGAGAATTCAGAAAACTGAAAAAGAAAATCACTGTGCTATGTACAAAGAAATCCTAATAAGATTAAGAACCGCTTTCTCATCACAAAACATGGAGGAAAGAAGGTGGTGGGATGAAACATTTAAAGTGCTGAAAGAAAACAATTGCCACCAAATTGTCTTTCAAAAATGAGGGTAAGACTAAGACATTCCCAGATAAAGAAAAACTAAGTGAGTTCATCACTACTAGACTTGCCCTATGAAGCAATGCTAAAGGGAGTTCTTCAGACTGAAAGGAAAAGACACTAGACAGTGGACCAAAGTGGCATAAAGAAATAGAGACCTCCAAAAAAGGTAACCATATGTGTAACTATAAATGCCAACACTATTGTATTTTATTTCTTGGAATTTATCTCCCTTTTTTACTTCCTATGGTTCTAAAATGCAAACGCATAGTTATGGAAGATCTAGGGTTTGGATATACAATGTATAAAGATATAATGTATAACAAGTACAACAAAGAAGTGGGGAGATGGAAGTGTATAATAACAGCATGTGTGTATGCTATTGAAGTTAAGTTGGTATCAAATCAAAAGGTATTTTATAGATATAAGATGTTAAAGTTAAGCTCCATGGTAAATACAAAGAAAATATTTGAAAAATATACACAAAAGGAAATGAGAAGAGATTTAAAATGGTATACTACAAAAAATTAAATAAATATGAAATTAGGAATGAAAGGAAAAATTGAGGAACAAAAAAAAGGAATAAAACTAACAGAGACCAAGCAGCAAAATGGCAGAAGACAGTCCTACAGTATCAGTAGTAACTTTATATGTAAATTGATTAAACTCTCCAGTCAAACGGTAGTAAGTGACAGAATAGATAAAAAAGCATAACTCAACAATATGCTGTTTACAAGAAACTAACCTTAATTCAAAGACACAAGAAGGTTAAAAGTGAAAGGATGGAAAAATGTTCCATGCCAATAATAATCAAAAGAGAGCTGGGGTAGGTATTAACATCAGAAAAAATATACTTTAAGTCAAAAACTGTTATTAGGGACAAAGAACATTACTATATAATAATAAAGAGGTCAATTTAACAAGAAGGCATAACAATTATAAATATTTATGCGCCTAACAGCAGAGCTCCAAAATATAGGAAATAAATATTGACAGATTTGAAAGGAGAATTAGATAGTTCTATATTAACAGTTGGATACTTCAATACACCACTTTCAATAATGAAAAGAATATTTAGACAGAGGATCAGTAAGGAAATAGAATACTTGAATAATACTATAAACCAATTAGACCTAACAGATATATATAGGCACTTCAACCAAAAGCAATAGAATACACATTTTTCTCTAGTACACATGGGTTGTTCTTCATATGTTAAGTCACAAAACAAGTCTCAATAAATTAAAAAATATTGAAATAATGCAATATATCTTCTCCTACAATGGAATGAACCTAGAAATCAAAAACAAAGGTAGAACTGGAAAGCCAACAAACATGTGGAAACTGAACAAAATACTCTTAAATAACCAGTTGGTCAAAGAAGAAATCATAAGGGACATCAGGAAATATCTTGAAGTGAGTGAAAATGAAAACAGATGAAAGATCTCAAATCAGAGAACTAACCCCACAACTACAAGATCTAGGAAAAGAAGAGCAAACTAAATCCAATGCAAGCAGAAGGAAGGAGATAGCAGATATCCAAGTAGAGATAAATGAAATAAAGATTTAAAAAATAGGGGCCGGCTGTAGCCCAATTGGTAGGGCACCGGTTTACCACGTAGAAGGCCCCAGTTTCAGTTCCCGGGGCCTCCTCAAGTGGGCAGACCGCCTTGAGAAGGCAAGCCGCTGTGGGCAGGGCAAGCCCCTGCAAGCAGGCAGACTGCCACACGGTGAGCTGACTCAGCGGGTCGCTGCAGCAGGGGGAGACAAGCAGACACAGAAGAACGCAAAAATGAACACAGCAAGAACAAGCAGAAAGGGGGGGGGATATGTAATAAATTTTTAAAAATAAATCTTTTTTTTTAAAGATTTAAAAAATAAACAATAGAGAAACCAAAAATTGATTCTTTGAAAGGGTCAGTAAAATCAACAAAAATTTAGCTAGACAGACAAGGAAAAAAGAGAGAGACACAAAAAAACTAAAATCAGAAATTAAATGTGAGACAAAAATAAAAAGGATTATAAGAGAACACTATGGCCACTGGAGGTTCTGAGGGCAGGGAAAGGGAAAAACAGATGTAATACAGAGGCATTTTGGGGGCTTGGGAATTTTCCTGAATGACATTGCAATGACAGATACAGGCCATTATAAATCTTGCCATAACCTACAGAACTGGGTGGGAGTGAGTGTAAACTACAATGTAAACGTTAATCCATGCTTAGTGGCAATGCTCCAAAATGTTTTCATCAATTGCATTGAATGTACCTCACTAATGAAGGATGTTGTTAAGGTGGGAAAATGTGGGAGGTGTGGAGAGCGGGGCATGTGGGAATCCCCTATATTTTTTGTGTGACATTTACATAATCTAAGTATCTTTTTAAAAATTAAAAAAACAACACTATGAAGAACTGATAAACTAGATGAAATGGACAGATTCCTGGAAACACACAACTACCCACTCTTACTCAGAAGAATTAGAAAATCTCAGCAGACCAATAACAAGTAAAGAGATTGAACCAGTAATGAAAAACTTCCCAAAAAAGAAAAGTTCAAGGCCAGATGACTTTACTGGTTAATTTTATCAAACATTCCAAGATGAATTAACACCAATCTCACTTAAACTCTTTCAAAAATTTGAAGAGGAGAGAACACTCCCTAACTCTTTCAATGAAGCCAATATCATGCTAATAACAAAATAACAAAGCCAGATAAAGATACCACAGGAAAAGAAAATTATAGACCATTATCCTTTATGAATATAGATGCAAAAATCCTCAACATAATACCAGCAAACAGAATCCAACAGTGCATTAAAAGAATTATATGCCATGATCAAGTGGGATTTATCCCACGTATACAAGGGTGGTTCAACATAAGAAAATCTTAATATAATATACCCCATTAATAGAACAAAGGAAAAACAACACATGATCATCTCAATTGATACAGAAAGGGCATTTGACAATATCCTGTATCTGTTCTTGATAAAACACCTTGATAAAACAACTAGAAATATAGGGAAACTTCCTCAACATGATAAAGGGCACATATGAAAAAACCCCTGCTAACATCACACTCAATGGTGAAAAACTGAAAGTCTTCCTTCTAAGGTGGGAACAAGACAAGAATGCCCAGGTCACCATCGTTATTCAACATTATAATGGAAGTCCTAGCCAGAGAAATTAGGTAAGAAAAAAAAATAAAAAGCATCCAAATTGGAAGAAGCAAAACTTCCCCTAATTTCAGGTGACATGATCCTATACATAGAAAATCCTGAAAAATCCACAATAAAGCTACTAGAGCTAATAAATGAATTCAGTAAAGTGGCAGGCTACATGAGCAACATGCAAAAGTCAGAAGTGTTTCAATACATTACTAGTGAGCAATCTGAGGAGGAAATCAAGAAAAAAAATCATTTACAATAGCAACTAAAAAAAAACCAAATATCTAGAAATACATGTAACCAAGGATATAAAGAACTTATTCACAGAAAACTACAAAATATTACTGAAAGAAATCAAAGAAGACAAATGGAAGGACATTCAATGCTCATGGATTGGAAAACTAAATATTGTTAAGATGTCAATTCTACCCAAACTGATTTACAGATTCAACACAATTTCAAACAACACTCCAACAGCTTTCTTTACAGAAATGAAAAAGTCAATCATCAAATTTATATGGAAGGCTAGGGAAGCCTTGATAGTCAAAACCATCTTGAAAAAGAAGATTGAAGTAGAAGGACTCATAATTCCTGATTTTAGGATTTGTTGCAAAAAGAATCTCTAGAGTA
>PVKH010018356.1:0-15166 GCA_004027955.1 Chaetophractus vellerosus | reverse complement strand
GATGGGGCTTAAATTTAGCATCCTAAATCTATAACAATCTTGTTTGATTTGATACACGCTTAACTTTCATAGCCCACAAAACCTATGTTCCTATGCCCCTCAGTGACCCCCTTTTATCTTGTTCTTGTTACATATTACATCTGTATACATTGTGTAATCAACACCATACATGTATAACTACTTTTTCATTTATATTTTAGATCATTTACGAACTCCAATTATGGAGTTACAAACAAAAATACAATAGTTCTGGCACTTACATTTACACATGTTGTTACCTTTATTTATTTTTTCATATGGCTATGAAATACTCTATAGTGTCCTTTCATCTTAAATAACTCCCTTCAGCAACTTATGAGAGTTTCATTTCCTCCACAACCTCACCAATTTTTCTGGTTTTGTTTCCTTTTTAATCTTTTTCTTCCTTATTTTGTATTAACTTTGTATTTATTTATGATTCCTTTGTGTTTCCACTAAGTCTTAATACTGATATATTTCTTTTAAAAATTTGTTTTTGCCTTTTAGTTTACAATACAAAATTTTAACTAGTAATATTCTACCTTCAAATAAAATTATGCTGCCTCATAAGTTCCTTAAAAATTTTACAACATTATACTCCCAATTCCTCCTTCCCATTCTTTGTAATATTTTTCTCATGCACTGTCCTTTTATATACTTGTAAAATATACACATCACTATTACGAATATTTTTGCTTCATAGAGTTTTTAAGAGCAATTAAAAATAAGAGAAAAAAATCCTCATTCATTCTGTTTTCTGTACTTTCCATTCCTTTGTGTAAGCCCAGGCTTCTGTCTGTATCATATTCCTTCTGCCTGAAAATCTCTTTTATACATTTTTTGTAGTACAGGGCTGTTGGCAATGAATTCACTCATTTTTTTTTTCACCTGAGAAAGCCTTTACATATCTTCACTTTAACTGGATATATATTTTTGAGTTGATAGTTTTATTTCTTTCAGAACTTTGAAGATATTAACCCACTTTCCCTCGGGTTGCAAGGTTTATGCAGTGAAAAATAAATTGTTTTATTTCTAGAAATATTAACAAATAATAATACATAAACACAGTTATGTAGTTCTCACTATGTTTTAGTCACAGTTCTACTAGTTTTCAATTATTATTTATATATTTAAGTAACTCATGTATGTTAAAAAGGCAAGAGAAATGAGTAATGTTAAGAGCAACAAAGAAATCAACTATATATACGAAAAGTATTTATTTAATTAAAAAAAATTTTTAGTAAAAGTATTTTCATAAAATATTTATGGAGTGAAATCATATTACAGTATGTTGTGGATTTAAAGGCAATTGAAAGGGAGATAGAGTGATATAAAGTTGCTCTTTTGAAAAGTTTGCCTAGAAAATTTTGGAAATGGTAAAGAGGATATTATACTATTGATAATTATGATAAAGTTATGAAAATAGAATACCAATATTAATTATTTATTATTTGCACATATACTAATTTGCATTATGTAAGTTAATTTATCTCAGACTTTATAAGAAAAGGGAGATTGTATTAATTATCCCAGTTTTACAAATAAGAAAACTGAATCATAAAAATGGTAAGTAGTCTATCAGTACCCTGCTAGAGATTTTGTTTAGGAAAGAAAAGATCTTGTGTCTTGAGATCTAAGTATAGTGCCGTTAATTGAATACAAGTTCTATTTCTTTGGGTAGGTTAGGGTAGATGGGACATCACATCTTCTGGTGTGTTTTTTTTTCTTTCTTTCTTTCCTTTCTTTTCTTTTTTTATATTTAGAATCCAAACTGTGAATTAAAGATTATCTTGTTATAACTGCTGACTGAAGTATAAATGGTATAGTAACTTTGGAAAACTGAAATTAAAATGCTCATTTCCTTTTATGGCAGATAGGAGTTTCCCAAAAATGGTCATTCCAATGTGATGATTACATTCTTCCATTGAGAAGTAGGGGATATGTTTTCTTTTGAAACTAGGCATAGACTTTGTGAATGCCTCAACCAATAGAACATGGTGGCAGTGACAGTGCATGGCTTTTGAGACTAGGTTATAATAGGTGTCATTTAGCCTTTTCCCTCCCTTGGGAAGCTTGCTCTGGGAGCCCATGCACCACATTGTGAAGATGCCCAGGCCACATTTAGAAGCCATGAATGGGTATTCCACTGACGGCCCCAGCCTGGGGCACAGTTGATCATCAGCATCAACCACCAAATGTAATCCAGACCCTGCTTCAGGTCCTCTAGTTGAGACCTCAGATATTATGTAGCAGACAAGCCATCCCCGATGTTCCCTGTCTGAATCCCTGACCCAGGGAAACCATGATAAATAATAAGTGATTATTGTATGAAGCCATAAAATTTTGAAATAATTTGTTACCCAATAATCGATAACTAACGTGCCTTTGTTCCAGTAATTGCATGTTTGTTATGTGCTCAGGAAGAACCTATGTATATGCAATAATATTTATTGGAACATTTTTTGTAAGGGCAGGAAAATGGAAATATCTAAACCTAAATGTCCATAAATTAGAGACTGACTGAGTAATCATAGAGAATACAGATATAGAATATTCTGCTAGAGTTAAAACAAATTAAATATATCTACATATACATTTCTTCAAGACATATTGTTGGATAAAAACAGCAAAGTATCAAAGAGGGGGGCTATAAAGTTTGGTAACATTTATGTAAAACACATACATATAGACCACCAAATTAATATTGTATGTTTTCTACAAAATATAAAATAAGTAAAAGGATGTGCACCAAACTAATGTACAAATGAGGTAAGAATAATATCATAAATTTAACTAATATGAGTTAAATAAAAAGAGAAAGAAGTTATGGGCTCCTGTTTTCAGTCAGTTATTTCTCTAGGAGCTTTCTAATATATCGTGTATATTTCTTAAGATAATCCTGTGAAGTAACTAATATTTTCACCTTTTTTGGAGAAGATAAACTAAGGTAAGAATATTTAATAAATGGTACAAGAACTAAACATGGGTGGGAAACTACATAGAAAATCTAATTTCTGTCTGCTTTATGTTACCCTTGATCCACTTTAAAGGTAGACCATGCCTTTGAAATGTGCCTTTAGTTACATAATTTACTAAACCCACTGAGTCTTCGTTTCCTCACGAGCAGTGCCAAGGGGCTAACCAGATGTATTACAAGGTAACCTTAACTCAGAAATGCTGAAAGCAAATTGTGGTATCAATCAAATTTTAAATGGATGTAATTTAATGATCTCATGGTATTTGTTTCTCCCTTCATTTCAGTAGATACTTCTATTGTACCAGTATCTGGGTATGTTTGACTTGAGGACATTTTGAGTTCTTCTGAGGTCTCTCTGAGGATTATGGCAGTATGTAGAAAATTTCCATTCCTATTCTCAAAAGCACTGGAAAATTCTACTTATGTGACACAATTTTTTCATGACACAGATTCTACAATTATGGGCAATAGGTCTTCTCAGAGCTGAGTATAAGCAGTATTTGAGTTTGACTTGCCTGATATGTCATTAGCAGATGGGAGGGAACAAGGACCTTCTGCGGTGGTGGCTCATCAGAACTGATCTACAGTCCCTCTGGTCTCTTGTTTCAGAAATTTCCTGTCTTGAAAAGGGCAGCATGTTATCCTTAAACCTAAGTTTTAGATTTTATAAATAATCATGGGAATAGTAGAATCCAAGGAAAAACTTGTTTCAAAGCTGCAAGCAGCTCCATGTCTTGGAAGAACAGAGACTTGAATGCACATTTGTTGCAACCCATCCCTCTGTTCTGAAACCCTTTCTAATGGATCCTTTAATTAGGCCTACATAAAGCAGGGACTGAAAGAAGAAGCAGTGGTGAAATTTTTGTAGATACCATGGTAGGCACTGTTATCCTAGGCTATACTTCCTTTGAAGAAATGCTTCATTCATAAGTATGAGTTTACTTTGAAATGACTTGTGGCTTGTGAAGATATATATTCTTGCTCAAGCTGTTTCTATAAGGAGAACAGCTGTTGGAAACCAGAAGGCTATAAGAAGAACCTACCAACTATTACAGGAAAAACTAAAGGCAGGACTGCATTGGACCTGGTAAAGATCAGTCTAGGTAGGACTGATGATGATATCTGGTATTATTTAACAAGGAATAATCCAGACCTTGAGAAGGCTAAAAGTAAAAGAACATTCTTTCCTTTTGTAATTCTAAAGGGAAGCAGCACTCAATTGTTCATTATTATGTACTTACTAAATTCCAGGCACTCTACAAATACTGGAAAAAATAATGTTGAATATAGGAAATTACCATTTATCACTTTCCCATTTATCACAGATTCCAGGGTATTTAGAAAAAAAGATCAGTAAAAATAGCATTAGAATGCTGTATTGTTAATAAGTATGTATTTAGATTATATTTTTGAAGTTTTGAAACTACTTTTATAACCCATATTACTTCCTGTCCTTTATATTTCCACCCATTGAAACTACCACATATACAGTATGGATGTCTGAACATTATAATCCATTCTCCCTTCCTCTTGTTATTGAGAACCTCGGTTTTTCTTACTCATCTATAACTTCTCCATGCAGCCAAAGGTGAGCCTGATTGGAATAAACTAGTCTGCATATCTCATTCCCCTGCTTACATAACAAAATTCAGGGCTGGGTAGATGACCCAATTCAGGACAATGGAATGTGAAATGCTTGCTTAGGGTTTATCAGAAGGAGCATCTTTTTTTTTTTTTTTAGTGGAAAATACATGAAAAAATAATTCTTTCAGTTGGGTGTGAACAAGAAAGGATGTGGATGCCAAATTTAGGCATCCATTTTGCAACCTGAAGGAAAAACACAGGTAGAATCCATCAGACAGCACGGAAGGTAGAGAGGAGAATCAAGAAAAACTGAGCCTTCAGTAGATTGTTGAAGTTCTTGATCAAATGTAAACTGAAGACATCTCTGTTTCTGTAGATATCCCTGACAAGACTTTCCTTATTTGAGGATTTGTGACACATGTGGCTGAAACTGTAGAATATAAACCTCAGGACTGGCAACTGGGTGTGTTTTTGGCACATAGATTAGAAAATTGGAGGTTAGTCCACGAAGAGAGAGAGATGGAGGAGAGGAAAACTAATTGACCAGCTGTGTTGAAAAGAGACAAGATGCAAAATAAGTCCGGAGAACATTCACATTCTCAAGTTTGTGATTCAAGTTATATTTGAGGCCCAGGCATATTATTATACTTGGGTACTCAGAGAAGCTGCCTTAACATATGTGGCATCTGCATTTTGGCTTTAGTTTCTTTCATTGCAAACCAAAGATTTCTGGAAGAGTCAAAAGCTACATGCGCCAAAATTAATAGAGCAAGGGGTCAGGGAAGCCAGGCAGTTGTGAGTAAAGAATTAAAGAAGAGCAAAATCCTAATGATTTACAAAAATTTGAAGTAGTCAAGAAACTGTCAGATATCAAATTGAGTTGTTAAAAGTGGGTGCTTGAATGTGTTTTTTATACATGTTTGCACACAACTATGAAACAAAGGAGAATAAAGGGGGGTGGTAAGAGTACTAGCGACAAGTGATGAGGTTCTCCCTCAGGATAGGGACCAGGTAATATATGCTTAAGGCATTAAGATTTTGTTATTTTCAGACTCTTTTCTAATGTGTTGGTTCTCCTCAATTCTCAACTGCATTTTTCATGAATGGATATGATTTAAATTACCAGGAACATTCAGGTACTCCAGTTTATCATCTTATGTCAATGCTATCCATCTTGTGTGTATAGTGCTGTGCTTTGTCACTCGGCTATTATACTACCCATTAGTTTCCTTGAACATATTCTTTTCTATAATAACGAGTCAATGTCAAGAAATCGTGTAGTAAGATCTTGATATATTTTTAACTGGAGGACTCCTTTAAAAAATGAGTCATTGATGAAGGATTATCTTGTACTGAAGAAAAGAAAAAGTAGAAATATAATGAATCTGGAGTTTGGCGTGTCATATATCTTACAGAGGACACCCAAGAATTGTTGAAGAATGCTGAAAATATGCCTAGCACAGTTGTGGCAGGATGGAGGACAGGTTGATGATGATGCATTGTCATTGTACTTTTAGAAAACCCTGTGATCCTTGTAATAGAGTCCGGCAATGGCAATTATAATTACTTTACTTCATTTTATTCACTTGGGCAAAATAATGTCATTCTACTTAATACATACAAAATTACAAAGGAATAATAAAGTTCTGTTAATGGTCTTTAGAGTGAGGAGTTAACCTTTATGTTAAAGTGATGTAAGGCTTAATGAACCTAGTTGCTCACCAAGTCCCAGGGAGAATGAATGCCAGGTGACTCAGCTGTGTAGAATCAATAATAACTGGCTCCTGTCTGGCACTAGGTGAGTAGGAGGTATTAGTCACGTGTAGGAATCACCCATGCAGGCTTTCCCTGCCTCCCTCACTATACTTCCCTTTAGTTTATCTTGTCATCACATGACTCCCCTGTGACATGAGCCTTAACTGCCCTGTGCGTATTTAGCTATGCCTCCCCAACAAGGATAGTCTCACTGATGGATATAAATTAAGTACAAGTAAATGTTTCAGACATATATATGCTGAATAACAGTAAATCTTGGGTTGATATTTGTAAACACTAATAGCTAGTTCTGAACCATTTACCAAGAGGAATCTCTAACAAGATCCCAAGATCTTTTTATATTCAAGGCGATGTGGGTTTACAGAAAATCATGCATAAAATACAGGATTCCCATATACCACCCCAACAACAATTTGCACAGGTGTGGAACATTTGTTATAATCGATGACCACATATTTTTATAATTATATACCCATGGTTTGTATAGAGGAGTTCCATGGATTTTTAAAAAAGTTTTTTTCTGTTACCATATATACTATCTAATTTCCCCCTTTTAATCATATTCAGATGTATATTTCAGTGCTGAAAATTGGATTCACAATGTTGTGCTATCATCATGACCATCCATTACCAAAACATTTCTATCATTCCAAATAGGAACCCTGGACATTTTAAACCTTAACTTTCCTTTCCCTATCCCCATACTGTGCCCTGGAAACCTATATTCTAGATTTTGACTTCCTAAGTCTGTATATTCTATTTGTATCAAATCAGTGAGATCATACAATATTTCTGGATTATTTCACTCAACATGGTATCTTCAAGGTTCATCCATGTTGTCACATGTATCAGAACTTTATTCCTTTGAATGGCTAAATAATATTCCATTGTTTATATATACCACATTTTTGTTTACCCATTCATCGGTTGAAGGACACTTGAGTCACTTCCATCTGCTGGCAATTGTGAATAATCGTGCTATGAACATCAGTGTGCAAATATCTGTTCAAGCTCCTGCTTTCAATTCTTTTGGGTATATACCTAGTAGTGGGATTGCTGGGTCATATGGTAGTTCTATGCTTGTACTATTAGGTGTCCTATCAGAGGATTATTTAATGAGTCTAAAATCAGTGCAGGGATAATTAGTTACATTATCCAAATGTGTAAATGGCCTTATGCTGTAATCTTTGAGGCATTTGAGATTCCTGAGTAGCTTGACAGCTACACATTCCTGTGGCCAGTGCTGGGCAATCATTCCCTTTCTGACTCGGTTTCTCTGTACTTCTCAAGCTCACCGGCTGACACCTTTATCTGAACCTATTGCTACTTCAATTTGACCAATTTGATACATCTTTCATTAGATATGTTAGGCCTGGTTTACAGAAATAATGACAATTATTCTTATTACATAAATAATAACAATGGTGGGATGCAATGAAATCTAAGAGCCAGCTTACTCACCAAGAACTTAATATGTCTAGAAGAGTGAGGTCTCTGGAAAGGGATTCTGTGCTTACTACTCAAGGCTGAAGTCCAGTGGTATGAGTAAACCCTCAGGTAAATTTTGTGAATGGGAGAACAGAACGGCCATGTGATCCATTCTGTCTGGAGCCCTAGGAAGGAGTAGGCAAGCTAATTTTCTAATTATCCAGTACTTGGAGAAGAATACAACGTCTTCAGAACGTGAGAATGAGCACAAGCCAGCTGGCCAGAGAGAGCCCTGGGTGATATCAGGTTGGATGCTATCATTGGAGTCCAGTTGAATTGTATCCACAGCAGCAGATTTCAGCATGGAGGAGCAATGACAGCTAAGAAATGGGGTATTCACAACCCAGAGTGGCCATTACAGCCAGAACCTGACCTACAACCAGACTCGTCTTGAGGTCATGATCAACTTAAACATGAATACCTAAGCTGTCCAACCCATGGCAAAAGAAGGGAAAAGGGAGAAATCTTAATTGCCTGAGTCTGAACATGAAATAACCAAGAAAATACTAGAGTGATCAAGCTTATCTGACATTAACTAGATTAATTTTTCTATTAGTCAGAAAAGGGTCTCAAAGTAAAGATTATGTTATCATAAAAAATGCTATATTGTCCCAACTAGAACTTGAGGCTTGAAAATCCACATCTGCTTTTTGTTTGCATATATGCTTGAGTGGTTGTGGAATTTATATTAGGATTAAGGCATTTAGAACCTTATAAAAAGATTGGTTGCTGGGTTTTGTTTTGGGTTTTTTGTTTTTTGTTTTTGAGGACTAGAGAATTTGGGCAGCTATTTTTCAAATGTATACAATTCCTCACAAATATTTTAACTTATTGGTATAATGACAACCAATATGTTATCTTGATACAATTTTATATGAGATTTGCAATCCAGAATTAATGTAATTGGCTTTGCTGTTAGATTTGTTTTAAAATTCTCTGTATTAAGTGTATAATGTTTCAATCATGGCATGTGGAAAGGAGGAACTGGGACATTCCTGACCAAATTTTGAGCTATAGTGGCCTCAAGAGAGCTTTAACTTCTTTGTGTCTCTTATAAAACAATTTATACTAATTACAACAATTCATTTTAGCTAACACATGTGGAAACAAATAAAAATGTGGAGCTATACATAATGAAATCTAAACTGATAATAAAATTTTAAAATAAATTTTAAATATGAGAGGTTCCATGCAGCTGCATATTCAGACGTTCCTTCTTCCTATTTAGTGCCCCATATATTTCATTACTTTTTGTTCTTCCATGATCAATGTGAATGTTATAGCCCAAACAATTCTGAGCAATAAATAAAATAGGAGAAGTTCATTATCATATAAACTTCTTAGAAACATTGTTGAGTTTCACATCTTTGGATATAGTAATAACCAAGTTGGATGTTATCAGACTTTGCTAATATAAAATGAATGTTTCAGCATTCTAGTATTTGAACACTTGAGCAATTAGATGCCACCAGTAATGTTAGATTTGATTAGGGGTTTCAGGCCTAGTGCTTAACAAGCTTACCTATGAATATTAGCTATCCTTTAGATCTACAAAAATATTCAAATATTAAAAATTGGTTGAATTCTTTTAAAATAATCTGATTTGATTTTAAGAGACCAGAAATCACAGGACAGTGAAAGTATAAACAGTAGCAGAAATGAACAATTTTGCTTAACCTAATAATTAAACAAAATATATACTTATTTAGCTCATACCATGTGCTAAGTACCATTCTGGGATAAACAAAAATACAATTATCAGGGCACTATTTGTTCTCACAAACAATAGTCATTTTTAAGGGAAAATGAAGAAAAGAATGAAATGTAATATGGTCTATACTATAAAAGTGGTGAAATGTAAGGAGCAGTGAGGTTCAAGTGAGGTAGAGCGAGTGAAGTGTCCACTAATACAGAGTGATCAGTCAAGGTGTCTTGTCAACAAAGAACCACGTTTTCCAGGCCTTTATCAGTTTACCTTCTCCACTCTTCCTTTCCCCTTTTCCTGCCCGAACATGGAAGGAGACTGAGTCCCAGAGCATACTGGTCAGGGGCAGCATAACTAATGGCAAAAAATCCACTTCAACTCTATTATTCCATTGACATTGGGGATAAATTGTTATAGGAGAAAATGCTATGCTATCTTATCTACCAGATCTACCTGAAGATATTAGGAAATGCTTCAAAGTTGATGCCCTAATTATATATAGGAGTTTTTTCAAGTGATGCATGTAGAAGCCATGTGGCCGGGTGGCGTGGAGCAATAACAAAGAGTTAAAAGTATGAGCAAAGAATAGAGGTATGAAAGAATAATCATATAAAATATGTCCAGTCATCCAATGTGTCTGCTATATAAGTTATGGGGAGAACAAAGCTAAAGAAGTAAGTATACAGGGCCCAAATTATGGACATTCCTTATATTCCTATTCATAGACTTAGAACTTTATGCTGGTTGTTTTCAACATATATTTTACCGAGCCAAAGAGCAACCTTAATTATGGTGACCACCATGTTCACAAGGAAGAAAGAGGAAAATGAAATTCAGTTTGCTAAAAAGGCTTGAAGAGAACTTTTACTATCAGTATTAGCCAATGAGGAAAATGGTTAAGAGATGAGCAAATGACCCAAAGTGGACCAAAAAGCTCCTCCAATAGGATTTTGGACTTGAGATCAAGAGAGAGTGGTCTATTTCTATTAACTGTGACCAATAAGAGGTAGAGCTCAAGGGAAGCAGCACCCAGGTTTCCTTATGTGAGGGAACCTGTCATAGAGAAGCTTCTTTACAGACAGAGCGAGAGAAAGAGAAAGGGGGGATGGAGGGAGAGAGAGGGTCTCCAATGCTCAGAAAAGAGCAGATATAGGAGATGGGGAGTGTCTTGACAGCTTTTGAGTCCCATGTGTCAGCTCCTTCTAAGGCTTTACTGTATTCCTACGTTTAAATTCTTAGATAATCTCCCATATCATTCAATAAATTCTTCCTCATTATTCTTTAGCAGTTTAGGTTACTGTTACTTGCCACCAAAAGATTCCTAATATATTTATTTACTTAGGATATGAACTAAGTTAAAACCATAACATCTCAGAGTTGGAAGGGATCTTCTCAATCTAAGTTCCCTCATTCCCAATTCTAGAGCAACTTGTGTGATGGTACTGGCTGGACATCTTTCAGACACAGGGAATTTATCATCCAAATTCCATTATTTGATCATTGTAATTACTAGAAAGTTATTTTTAATTCTATTTTATTTTACCCTGTGTCTGCTAATTCCTCTTCCAAATGAGAGGTGTTCAAATTTTTCTCATTGTCTCTTTTCCATGCTTACTATACCTTCAATGACTCCTTAAAAGATGCTATTTCAAGATAGGGTTGACAGATTTAGCAAATAAAAACATAGAATATTTAGTGAAACATGAACTTCTGATAAACAATAAATAATTTCTTAGTATATAGTGTTTCAAGTATTACATGGGACATAATGATCATAAAAATTACTTATCAGAAATTCACTTTCCTCTTGGTGTTCTGAATTTTATCAGCCAACCCTATTTCATGACTTTTTATCATTTTATTTTCTGGACAGAAGTTATATTTGCAATTGTCCTTTCTAAATGTGTGAGAAGTCAAGTATATTTCTTCCTATTTATAATTTCCAGGGCAAAGTGATAGTGATCATTCTATTCTTTATTCAGACTATAATACTTTTATTATTGTCATATAGTTACTAACATCTTTCTTTTTGGAAGTTGTATTTCATATCTTCATAGGCAATGTTTTACTTTATTTTAGTTGACTATAAAACCCCATAAAAATTAATCTTATCTTAATTTTTTGAATATTAAAATTGGTCAGATGGTCATTGATCAGATTTTCCAATCCAGCTTAATTACCCACTACTAAAAACATATTGACATAGTATAATATAGAAAGGGTTTCAATATGTATAATAAATTAACTGTTGTTATATTAAAGGATGATCTAGCCAATATTGTATCAACTCACACTTTATAAAAATTAGCATTTTGGTATCTGTGGTATGATGATAACAAACATTTTTTTAAATTATTTTTATATAGCTCCCCCTTTCTGCTTGTTCTTGCTGTGTTGATTTTTGCGTTCTTCTGTGTCTGCTTGTTCCTGCTCCCCCGCCCATTGCAGCGACCCGCTGAGTCAGCTCACCGCATGGCGGCCTTGCCTGCACGCAGTCGGCTTGCCCTGCCATGGCGGCTTGCCTTCTCAAGGTGGTCTGCCAGATCAAGGAGGCCCCGGGAACTGAAACCAATTGAGCCACAGCCGGCCCCAACAAACATTCTTCATGATAATATTGAGTAAGGGCAAGATCCCCAAGTGCCTTTTGTACATGAGAGAGGTTTAAATGATTATATATGTGCTGTATTATATGCATTTCATTGTATCCTAATTCTCTGAAAATAGGCTATTTATGTGCATTATAGATAATAAAAAAGTTATGGTTAGAAAGATTATTGACTTGTTTCTATACATAGCTTTGTGGAATCAATTTTGTCATTTTATAGTCATATAACATGAATGATGAATTGGTGCATATTATATACGATAACTTGTTAATAATTGGAACTCTTTATTTTCCATTTAGATCACAAAAGAAAAAATATTAGAAAGAAATTTAAGCATGTATAGAGAGCATATAAGTAAATAACTATTGATTTTGCCTGGATAGAATTCATTTTACATAGGCATCTTTTTTTATGTTGAAGGCTTTTTATATTGGGTCAGACATATTTTCAGTATAAAGATAAAAGAAATTCTGAGATTCTGTTAATCTGTTCATTATAAAATGAAATTTTAGAAATTTAGGCTTCCAGAGAACTTTGTATTTGAAACAAAAGCATTGTGCAAGTATATATAGTATTGAAAAAGAGAAAAGGCCCTATAGTTGCTTCCATTCACTGTATAAACATAATATTTATTTATATATTGAAAGAACTTTGACCTCAAATAATGCTGCCAGGAAGCAGCTACAGTGGGCAGCATTTGGTCTTCTTGGACTCATTCTCAATGATCCTGATCTAAATGAAATTTCCTTATAATAAACTGAGTCGTGTAGCTCACACTAATGAAGCATTTCAAAATAAAGATGTTAATCAGTATGCAAAGATGACAAAGGGATTCCATTTACAGAGTACTGTAATCTTCAAAGGCTTCTAAGACTGGGAGAAAATTTAGTATAAACAGTTCCAAAAGGTAGCTGAGAGCGGCAAAGAAAATTAGTTGAAACTCTGCGTGATGATTTGGCAGTTAAAAAATCCAATCACACGTAGCATTAGTGATGTTAGAATTTCAGCAGAGGTATGATTTTGTTGAATCAAAAGACAGTCCCATCCCCTATTCTGTCAGTGGGAGTGCACAAGAAACTAGGCTTTGCCATCTCAGAAAGTATGAATATCTCAGAGAAAAAATAATGGAAATGACAATGATTAAAGAGATAGACCCATTAAAGAATAAAGTAAATGAATATTTGATACTGCAGAGTGATTAATTAATGCAACTTCAGAAAGTCATTGATTCTACACCGTACTCTACATTTATCATGGACTGGTAAAAGAAGGACAGGGGCAGGTGTGAAAAACTATGGCAGAAGTTGAATGTGGAATGTTATGTCATAGTAGTGTCTGTAGTGAGGCCTCCTCTCATGTCTGAGAGTCCTTGATTGTCTTTTGCCTTTGGAGAAAATAGCTTGTAACCCGGACAGCCTTCTGTACCTGTTTTTAGACACTTTAGAGCTTTCTACCCCCTCTGAGAATATTCAGTGTTTTTGTTCGTTTCTTTCCCCCTCCATACATGGCACACTCTCTGAGTAGAAGAAAAGTGAATTCATAATTTATGAGCCTGCCATTCTACTATTTCCTAACCTGTCTGAGGTTTTGCCCTAAAAGTAGATTAACAGCAGCAAAACACAAAGCCCCATCTTGGTAAAGTTTACATCTTAAAGCCCTGCCAATGTTGCTTCAACAGAGGCAAGCACTTTAGATTGACCAGAAAAGTAAAAAGATAAGAAATTACCAGGGAAGATGGTAATGCTGTGCCTTTTACCTGACATTATAAGTCAGCATGTACTAGTGGTCTGGATCCTGAAAAGTCATGCCAGGTTAATCTTGGTTTTGAAAACTGGAGATTTCACAAGTTTAATTAGAGAATGGTAATTTTCCCCCATTAGTCTCGACTGTAAAATAGGGATAAAACATTTTTTAACTTGACCTTATTTATGATTTATAATATTATTTAATACCTAATATTGGACTAACTGCCCTCTTCCTCTCAATTAGCTGTCCTCTCCCAGGCATGTTCAGTGCCTTTAAAATATTCTCCAAACATGGGTAAAGGGTACTACCAATAGTTAGCATTTATTGAGTGTTTGCTGTGTGCTAAGTAATTATCAAAGCCCTTTTCATCTATAACCTAACTGATCTTCTCAACAACCTTATACAGGTAGGTATTATTATTATTCCCAGTTTACAGATGTGAAAGCTGAGATAGAGAAATGTTAAGTGACTTTCCCACTTCACAGTAAGCCAAGATGCAATTTAGATAGACTAGCTCCAGAGCCATGCTCTGAACTACTAGCTCATGCTGGTCTGTGGAAGAAGCATTCTCCTGCCATGTCTATTTTGGACCCTCTCACAAGTACTAAATAACAGGAAGAGAAGAAGCCTATTCAATCAGCATTTCCCAACTTTCATATGCATCAGAATCCCATGGATCCTTGTAAAGTACTTTACTGAACCCCAACCCCAAAGATTCAGATTCAATAGTTTGGGGAGAAGGCCTACAAATTTGCCCTTCTAGAAAGTTCCCAGGTGGTGCTACTGCTGCTGATCTATGGACCACACTTTGAGTGTCACTGCATTAGATATTTAAGTCATAATCTAGTTCTTATTTACAGTACATCCTAACTGTGTATCTTTGAGAATCTACTAAGAACATTGCTTCAACTCCAGCCAGTTCCTGAGACAGAACAAACATAAAAGCAGAACCACCGTATGTGAATCATAAATTTGTTCACTTCGACCTCACAGTGACACGTTTAGTATTTTCCTTAGTTGTGGGAAAATCGTTCCTATAAATAGATTGCAGCAAGAAATATTTAGGTTAGAATTTAGCAGGGATTTCTAAGAATATTTTTTTTATGAGATGAGAACTAGTTATGAGAGGGATTAAACTTAATTCAATTTTGGTCCACAGATGTTAAATCTTCTATGTAGCTATGTATATTTTGCTGGATTAAGGGGAAGCTTTATCTTGAGTCAGATGTTCATTAAATCACTGCTTTAGTTTTCCTTCTGATCTCT